>LKBB01000158.1:21268-33709 GCA_001513885.1 Thielaviopsis musarum
CCCTCTCTCTCTCTCTCTCTCTCTCTCTCTCTCAGCCTCGCCAACCAGGCTGAAGCTCGGCCTCAATTACTGCAACTAACTGCCACTGCAGCAGTAGCAATCGCATTTGCTGCGGGGACGGGACGGAGCTCCCCTCCAAGCTCGACAAAGCATTCAGACACAAAATAAACGCACCCTCGTTGATGAAGCCAGACGTTCCGAATTCCATGGCTGCTGATTTACAAAAAAAAAAAAAAAAAAAAAAAAAAAAAAAAAAAAAGAATCAAATAAAGAATTGGGTGACAGTAAAAGGGAACAAGGAAAGAAAGCTGTGCAGTGTTGTCGGTTAGAGCTTCAATTACTTGCTTGTAGGTAGCATCTGCCCACCAAAATTCCAGCTAAGGCCCCATTTGATGATGCAGGCAGGCAGCTCCTAGCTAACGCGTTTGCTGCAGCAAGCTCGTAACCCTAACGGTTCATCACG
Organism: Thielaviopsis musarum; assembly: GCA_001513885.1. Lineage (NCBI taxonomy): Eukaryota > Fungi > Ascomycota > Sordariomycetes > Microascales > Ceratocystidaceae > Thielaviopsis > Thielaviopsis musarum. The sequence continues at coordinate 21,732 of LKBB01000158.1, forward strand.
TGATGCGCCCACTCTTCACTACACTCGCTTCTATAGTACATACATAGTACAGTTAGTTATATTGTCAGGATATCAAGCAAATCACGACGCATCGGAGACAGCAGTTTACTCGAAACACATCTTTGTACACACAGTCAGAACAAGCCGGTCTGTGCATATATATTCAAAAAAAAAAAAAGAACTATGCTTAATCCAACTCCAATCTCGTATCATGGCCCTCACGCATGGCCTTGTCAGAATCCGCGCAACCGCAGTCATACGCATCGCCAATCTTTGTGCAGTCGTAAATGGGCTTCTTGAGGCGCTCATTAACAATGTTGTGCGCAAAGCAGGCCCAACCGACGGCCGCATTGCGGCTGCTGACCTGCGGCGGGTATTTGGCGAGAAGCTTGCGGAAGTGGGCGGCGCACTCGCCGCACGGGTACAGCCGTGAGAAGAGCGTAATATATGTCAGTAGCGCGGCGCTTTCGTCTTCCGACGGTTTCTCGGGGAAACGTGCCATCATGGTGTGCAGCACCTTCCACGAGGCGCGGCCGAGCTCAGCTCTGGGAGGGGGAGGGGGTGGGGGGTTAGCAGCTTATTTTGTTACATGTATGTCATAGGGATGGAATCGAAAAAAAAAAAAAAAAAAAAAAAAACGTACTTGGCCGTTGCATTCCCCAGCTTGGGCGCAATCGATCCGCCCTTGAGAATGTTGTCGCCCAAATGCGAAATGTCAAACTTGGGCATGGCGTAGTCGGCGGCGCTAAGGCCGGACCCGACGCCGCCCGAGAAGAGGTAGACGAAGCTGAAGATGGCCGCCACAATCAGCAGCAGCGGGCCCTTACGCGGCATGGCCATCATTTCCGGTCGGTCTCTGGAGGAATAATTGTAGAAATCGGTGTGAGTCGGGGGCCGCGGAACTGACATTAACAGCTCAAAAGTCGCAAATAATAAATGAATAAATAACTCGATACTATAAGGGGAATCCAGCCCCAAGGGGAAAAGAAAAAGAAAAAGAAAAAGAAAAAAAAAAGCAATAAAAAACAATAAACGCTCAAGAGCTTCTAAAATAGTAAATAATGGCAGAACTCGACAGAAAGGTAAACGAAAGGCGTGGTCGGGTCGGTTGAAGATTAAGATCAAGAACAGAAGAAAATAAGGAACAAAAAAAGGAACAAAATAAAACAGGATGGAGTGAAGCTTTTGCTCAAAGGCTCATGTCACGGCCCGCCTCTAAAGAAAAGCCAAAAGTCCACTGTAATCCGCCGGGTTACAGGGCCGGATGCCCACTGTTTTGTTTTGAGAAAAAAGAAAAGAAAAAAAAAAAAAAAAAAGCCACTATACGGAGTAAAGACTAAGGAGACTTCTCTTACCCTACTGTCTCGCTCACTTTCTCTCACACCTCACCTCACCTCACCTCACCTCACCTCACCTCACCTCACCTCACCTTATTAATCAGTCCAGTTGTCCCTTTGTCGCTCCACCTTACAGCTAGCTAGACCCCAGCACTTAAATCCTGCTACTCCGTATTCATTCTATCTGTCAACTAACATCAAATCAGGCCAGCCAAATGAAAAAAAAAAATTTAAAAAAAATCAGGCCAGCCAAGTCAGGCTTATCTCGGCTTCCATCGTTTGTCACGGTCAGGGGTAATTAATTAGTATCCTCCACCAGCGCCCAGACTTTTTAACACTCAAAACCATCTGATCTTGCTCACATCTGACCACTACCTCTCAGTGCTAATACTAGTACTACTACCAATCACTAGCACCAAGAACTAATCACCATCACCAAGAACTAATAATTGTGAAAATCAAATCAATTCACCAGACAAAACGCCTCATAAAACAGAATTTACAATCCCTAATTAATATATCCTGTACCTCTCTCTCTTCCGTCCCCCTCTATCTCACTCTAAAACCCGCCAAACCCCGTAGGCTGCGCCGCAAACCCATTAGGCGCCATGCCGCCATACGGCGCCGGCGAGCCGCTCGTCGGGCCTGCCGTAATCATCAGCCGGTTCATGCCCAGAATCGGACCCGTAGCCTCCTCCGTCTTATTCTCCGCCTCCTTGGCCTTGCGCGCCTCGTTGTCCGCCTTGATGGCCGCAAGCTCCTTGGTCTGCTGGGCAAGCATGTTGATCATGTACGGCATGGTAAAGTCGTTAAGCCCGTTACGCCACGACAGTTCCAGTACAAAGTCGGGCTGCAGCAAGTCGTAGCACGCGTAAAGCATGCCCACGTAGCACTCGCGAGAGCCAATGTCGACAAACTAGTAGTAGTAGTAGAGTTAGCTTCTAATTCCATTTTATCTTGGACACAAACACTTACGTAGCGGATCAAGTCCTGCACAATCTCCGTCTTGCCCGAAGTCGCCGCCGTCTCAATCGCATCCTTGAACAGCTTATCCTGCTTCGACAGCGCAACCGACTTCTCCCAACGCTTGTTCTTGCGGTAAATCGAAGCCGCAACCTGGCGGAAGAAAATCAGGTCGTGCTTCTCCAGCCGGCTGGCCAGTTCGACCGCATCGTAGTTGTCGTAGTTCTCCACAGAGTCGCGCAGAGTCTTGTAGTCCTCCTCCTCAATGAGCAGGTCGTTGATGGCGTCATTCACAATGCGCTTGTTCTGCGTCTGCACATTCAGCAGGAACGGCTTAATCAACGGCAGATCGTCGCTCTTCTGGAACATCTTAACCACGCGGTTGACGTCAATGCGCGGCGTCAGAACCTGCAGCAGGTCCGTCAGTAGCGAAGGGTGCTGCTCCATGTAGAACTTGATGCCACGGTAGTAAATCTCCAGGTTGGCCACCTTGACCACAATCTCCTTGAAGTGCTGGTGCTCCCATGAGTTCTCCGACCGCTCGATAATGGCCAGAGCAGCATTGTCAAACTCATCGTAGTGCTGGTAGCAGAATACCAGCTCGGGCCACAGGTTGGCTTCCTCGCAGGCCTTGATCATCTTGGGCATGTTGAGACGCGACCAGAAGAGGTTAAGGTGATCCATCAGCTTCTCCGGCCGGTACTTGGACAGCGCAATACCCAGCTCCGTAAACATGCCCATGTGAGCACGTTCCAGACCCAGGCCCTGCTCCAAAAGGCTAATAAGCTCGTCAAAGTTGCCGTTGCGCTCGTACTGCTTGACCAGGCTCTGCAGCTCCTCGGCATCAACAATCAGGTTGAGACCGCAAATCTGCGCCAGACGGAACTCCTGCTTCTCTACGCAGGCACCGTGCACCTCCTTCCACACCTTGATGTTGTTGGCCTTGCGGGCAGACTCAACAGCAGCCTGGTAGTCGCCAAGGTACACCAGAGTGGTGGCCAGCTTGGCCCAGTTGGAAATGCTGGAGAAGAAGATCTTGGCAGCCTCGTACAGACCCTCGCCGTACGCCTTGTCACCAGACTCCTCAATGTTGGCCACATTGGTGCCACGCAGGAAGTCCTCGAGCTCGCTCAGCTGGTCCAGGCGGGCGTAGCAGAAGGCCAGAGCAGTGTCAATCTCCGTTTCACGCAGCGTCTTGCGAGCCATGCGCAGGAACTTGATCAGGTCCTCGTCCTTGCCAGCACGGACAGCAATCTCGATTACCTCGGAGTAGTTACTGGGGTCCTCGGCCTTGATGTACGACTCGATACCGTCGCTGACACGGAGACCGTCAAGCTGGGCCTTGGCAACCTTACTCCAGACCTCGGGCAGATCAACGTCCTCGGCAAAGGCCTGCGCACGGTCGATGCTGACAACGTTCTCGACGAGAACATTGACGGCAGCCAGCTTGTCGCCAGTCTTCTTGTAAATCTCAAAGGCCTCCTCGTGCAGACCAACGTCAATGCAGGCAGTGGCAATCTCGGGCGCGCTGAAGCCGTCCAGCTTGTGGATGTAGTCCATGACACGGGCTTTGTCGGCCTTTGCGGCAGTGAACATGAGCAGGTTCTGCAGGTTTTGGTTGTCGCTGAACGGCGAGGGCTCCAGGACAATCTTCTCCAGCAGCTCAATCAGCTCCAGAGGAAGATCGCACTCCAGGAAGGCAGCAACAGCCTCGGAAACCTTGGCGGGGTCGGTCGACTCGGGAACAGCCGTGGAAATGACCTGGTCGACAACAAAACGGCGGTGCACGTTGTTCTCGCTCAGGACAAACTTCCACAGCTCACGGTCGGCACGCTCCAGCAGGTAGCGAGCCTGGGCACGGTACATCGAGTTCTCATTGGTAATGTTGACGAGCTCCAGATCATTCTGGCCCTTGGAGTAGGCAATGTAGGCGAGCTGGGGGTCACGCTTCTCACAGTACTTACCAACAACAAGCGAATCGTACTGGTCGTTTTCCTTGAGGAAGCGCTCAGGATCGTTGTTGGAGTCGATGTAAATCTTGGCCAAGGCGTTGTACAGAGCCTGCTGCTGGCTTCCGGCAGCCAGAGTAGCTTCGAGGAAGGGCAGCAGAATCTTGAGACGGTTGCGCTTTTCGACCTCGTCAACCAGCTGGTCAATGGGGATGGCCGCAGGGTTGACCGTGGCCAGCAGCTTCTTGATAATGTCCTCGTCGCAGTCAACATCCAGCAGGCCACCAATGACCTCGGGGGTACGGGCGGCGTTGACACGCTGGACGTAGGCTTCAATGGCCTGGAACTGGCGGTTCTGGTACAGGTACAGAACCAGGTCGTGGACAAAGCCGAAACGGTCGCAGACAATGATCAGCGGCAGCTGCTCAGGCAGCTTGGCCTCCTTGAGGAAGTTCTTGACCTTTTCGGGGTTGTAGTAGTTGCTGTCACGGCAGATACGCTCAACCTCGTTGAACTGGCCCATCTTGGTGGCGGCCTCAATGTACTTGAAGTGGACATCAGGCTCCTCCGACAGGTTGACAATGCTGCCCAGGTAGTAGAAGAGACCCTCGGCAGTCTTGTACCTCTCAAACAGGTCAATCAGGTGCACGGGGCCCAGAAGGTCTGAGTACTTGGTGGCAACCTGGACAACGGCCTGCAGGTTCTGGCGAATGTTGTGCTTCATCATGGCATCCAGGCAGCCCAGCGATTGCTCAACCGACAGCTTGCCAAAGAAGGTGGTCAACCAGTCGAGGTTGAAGTTGGGGGTTCCAGCAATGTTGATGACAACGCGCTTGACAGCCTCAGGATCCTCGTACAGCTCCAGGGCGCGCTGGGACAAACCGGCCTGCTCGCACAGGGTGGCAATACGGGACTTATCAAAGTGGGTAAACATGTCGTTGCCCAGAATGGCGTCAGCGACCTGGGGAGCCTGAACCAGGTTCATCTCCAGCAGGCGAGTCTGCAGGTGGCCGTGCTCCGGGCTGTTATCCTTGAGAGCATCGAGCAGGAAAGCAGTACCCTGCTGAATCATGCCTTGAGATTGGAAAATGTCGACAACCCGCTCCAGGTCAACCAGCGAGCCGCCCTCGTTGTTGGCCAGCGAAGTGGCAAACTCGGCACCCTTTTCGGGGTTCACGCGAACAATGTGCTGCAGCAGCTGAATGTAATCGGGGGTGAAGCCGGCCTTGGCACTGTAGGGGATAATCTTGTCGAACTGGCCAGTCTCAGCAAAAGCGGCAACGACCTTGTAGGGAACATTGGCCTTCACGTATATAGTCAGAGCCATGTTGAGATCGTGCGGCCGGACCAGGTCACCCAGCTGCTCGGAGCAGTCCAGCTTGCCCTCGCTCAGCCATTTTTCCAGGAGGGCCTTGCGGTTCTGGGCCAGCACGGGCTGGGCGAGCTCGAGGGTCTCGTGAGTGTTGAGCGCGCCCTTATCCAGCAGAAGACCAAAGTATTGCAAAATAAACGACATTTGGCCAGTGTTGGTAGGGAGGCGCTTAAACTTCTCAATGGTTTGGGGAGTGCGCAGGAAGCCGCGCGGCGAGTTGGCGGCAATCTTGGCCGCGTCCATGTAGTTGCCAGTGTTGAAGAGCTGCTCAAACTGGCGAGCGTAGAGGTCGTCGGCACCGGCAAGGCCGCCGCGAGACGCCAACTTGATGGCAATCTCGGTGTTGGCGGGATTTTGCAGCAGATACGGGACCATGTTGGTCTCGTCAACCGTGACAAAGAGCACCTGGCCCTTGCGGTTGATGCCAACAATACCTCCGCCCTCGGTCTCGGGGCAGGTGGTGAAGATGGTCTCGCTGGAAATGCGGTTCATGAACAGGCAGCTGCCGGTCTCGAGGTCGTACAGGTGGATGAAGCCGTACTTGGTGACCATGTAAATGATGCCGTACTTTTGCGACACCTGGATGGCGACAGGGAAATCATTGGTGGCCTCGGGGGGGAAGAACATGTCGACAGCCTTCTTGGCAAAAACAGGGTCACTCTCGGCGTGGTCGATTTCAACCACGTGCAGCTTGGCGCCAGTGGCAGTGCGGACGGCAAATGCAAAAACCTTGGTCTCGGAGCTGCAGCCGTCGCGCTGGATGGTGCCAAAAGTGGCAGCGTGACCCTCAATGGCCTGGCTAATGCCACGGTCTTTGGAGTACAGCTGCAGCGAACCAACGACGCGGCCCTGCTGTTGCGAAATACCGACAACGACCATCCACTTGCCGTCCGAGTTGACACGGTAGTTGATGATTTGGCAGCCCTAGACACGAGTTAGCTTTTGTTAAAACATACCAGGCCACAACAGAGTAAAAGGGCTCGTACGCTCAGGTTGGCATTGCGCTCAAACATCTTGACGGGCATGGCCTGGCTGGGGTCAAAGACGTCCCAGTGGTAAACCGAAGTGTCGGTAACCAGACCCAGCGACGTATCACTGATCCACTTCCAGTATTGCACGTCCTCGTTCATGGTGGCCGACTTGATCTTGGCCTTTTGGCCCAGATCGAAGATCTGAAGTGTTCTGGACTGGGCCTTGAGGGCAATGACTTGTTTTGACCAATGCATGATGGCGCTGTCGGCCTTGATGGGGCGTCTGATGGCATTGTTGCCGTTCTTGAGGTCGATGATGACGACTTCGGGCTGAGCGGCTTCGTTTTTCTTTTCTCGTACACAGACGAAAGCATCGGACTCGAGTGTCTGAATAGAATAAGATGGCAGTTAGCTTGCTGTTTCTGGGATAGTTGAGGGGACCAAGAGGGGTGACTGAAAGAGAGGCCAGGGTAATGAGAGCGGCCACAAGGTGGGATGTTTTAAAGACGGGCGTCAAAGGGACAGGAAAACATTGAAGAATCAATGAGACCAATCAATTGGATAGAGCATAACAGTAGAAACGGAGTCTAGAAAGTATAGAGTATAGCAGAGTATAGACGTACGCAGGCATTGAACGTAACGGCGGAAGGGTCGATGCCCAGGCTGGTGAGCTGCACCAGCTCGGTGAAGCGAATGGGCAGAGGCGCCATGTCGAGTAATTAATTAGTCGGTGATGCAAGTAGTGGTCGTAGAATTAAAAGACAGGGCGTCGGAATCAATTGCAGGCGACAAGGCTGAGTATTTCAAATGTAGGCACGGCTGTGTACGCGACGGCGGCGGGCGATTTGAGTTTGAGAGTAAGTAAAGAGGAGAGCTAGCTCCAGGGGAACAGGTGGCGAGATGGATGGATCGGGGAAGAGCTAGCAAAAGCCGCCCAGATCAACACAGCAAGCAAGAAGCGGGCGAGAAAAAGAATCGCGGCCGGCGCAGCGAATGAATGGATTGATGAAGAAGAAGAAGAAGAAACAAAAGTCGGTGAGCCAGGTCAATGGCTTGGTGGTGATGAGAGGCTAGAAGAAGTGGGTGAGGTATATTGAGATGCAGGATGGCAAGATTAGGAATTGGAGCGAATTAGGCCAGAGAGAGAAGTGAATAGGCCAGAGAGAAGTGAATAGGCCAGAGAAGTAAATAGGCCAGAGAGAAGTGAATAGGCTAGAGAAAGAAGTGAACTGAACTGAACTGAACTGAGCAACTTGGGGCTCTGGCCTGGCTGTAACGAGCAAGGGATTGGAGCCGAGCCAGTGCAGTTTAGGCGGGTTGTTTAGTGGGCTGTTTGGTGAGCTTTAAGCTAGGATATTGCAGAGTCAAAGCTTGGTCGGTCTCAGAGAGAAGGAAGAGAACAGGAGATTCAATTCAAACGAGTGTTGCAAAAAAAAAAAAAAAATCTTTTGGTGTATTCAATTAATGGGCGATGTGATTAGAACAACGATTGAATGGAATAGAGAAGCAAAAAGGAGAGGAAAAAAAAAAAAAAAAAGAAGAAAAAAACTGAAGCAGAGAAAGGAAGAGGAAACGATTTCTATTTGCTTCTCAGTTTGGTGGGTTCCTGCTTGACAGGTAGGTACGGAGTTTGCCATATACTACAAGTACTACGGAGTACTACGGAGTAAATGTCTTTAGGTATTTGTGTACATTGTTTTGGCATGCCTACAGAAAACAATGCTATGAATACAAACAAATAACATCCACAGCAGCAAACATTCAGGCCTCTATTGTGGAAACAAATATCCAAACTTGTCTGTCTGGCCTTTGCTTAAGCCTCTGCGTGTAGCGGTTGCTAAGTATAGAGTACAAGTAAGTAACTAACTTACAGTGAAGTGTGGCACACGTGCCACATCACGTGGGGTCAGTCACGTGCCTTGTGCAGCTATTGTGGCTGGGCTTGGATTCCAGAAGCCAGACAGTTGCATTTCACTGTCGCATTTTACGCTTTGCATTGACGTCCTTTGCTGTGTTCTCCTGCATTTTCTACTCGTCCAGCCCCTGGAATTTACTCTGTAGAAGTAAAAGAGAAAAAGAAAACAAACTTCCGTATGTGGAAGTCAAGAGCTAAGGAGCTTGAGCTAAGCTAAGCTCATCTAGGGTTCAACGAGACATATTGCGTAACCCTATCAGACATTTGGTTATACAGATGAACTTCAAAGTCAACGTAATACTTTTTGAAACTTGGACTTTATACTGTTACTTATACTGCCATTTATACTGTTACTTGTACTGCCATTTATACTGTTACTTATACTGCCATTTATACTGTTACTTATACTACCATTTATACTACTACTTAAACTATCAACAAAACCAACCTTGAACAAAGCCAAAACTTCATTATCTAATAAACAGACCAAAAAAAAACAAAACAAAAACATCAAGCATAAATTATAACCTAAACCCGAATATACAATACTAATACACCTCCTCTAGTGGCTCAACCGCCGCTCCACAATCGGAACTGGATCCTGAATTTTGAGCCACTCGCCGTTAAACGCATTAATCAGCCAGCTGCTCAACTTGTCATATACAATGCGGTTTGCATTGTGAAAGTAAATGCCGTGGTCGCTGTCGGGGAACACGTGCACATCGTAGTTTTCCACGCCGCCCAGATCCAGCTTATCCAGCAGCGTCAGCGTGTTCTGCACATGCACGTTGTCATCGCCCGTGCCGTGCATCACCAGGAAGCGCACATTCTCACCGAGCGCCGTGGCATTGCTGACAGCGCTGCGCGCATAGCCGGCCTCGTTGCCCTGCGGCGTGCGCATGTAGCGCTCCGTGTAAATCGAGTCGTAGAACTTCCAGTCGGTCACGGGTGCCACAGCCATACCGTACTTGAAGGTGCGACCGGCATCCGTCTCCAGTGTCTTCAGCGTGTTGAAGCCGCCAAACGACCAGCCCCAGATGGCCAGGCGCGACGCATCTACGTACGGCAGGCCGGCCCAGTGCTTGGCAGCGGCAATCTGGTCGTGCGACTCCCACACGCCCAGCTGGCCGCGCACCAGCACGCGCGCCTTGCGGCCGATGAAGCCGGTGCCACGGCCGTCGACCGTCACGCACAGGTAGCCCAGATACGAGGCGACGTAGGCCTGGAAGTCGACGGCGAAGCGCTTGTGCACCGACTGCGACCCGGGGCCCGAGTACTGCTGGAACAGCACGGGGTATTTCTTGGCGGGGTTGAAGTTGGGCGGGCGGCGCTCGACATAGTTGAGCGACACGTCGTCGACGGCAATGGTGCCGTAAACCAGCGTCGGCAGGTCCGTCTTCTTGGTCCGGGCAGCGAGCGCGGCGTTGTCCTCGATGAGAAGCGAGTAGCCGACGGGGTTGCTCGGCGTAGAAATGACCTTTTGCCAGGGAATATCCGGGCCGCGGTAGCTGAGCAGGGCGTAGCCGGCGCCCTTGGAAAACGAAACGTCGTAGTAGCCCTCGGCAGACGTGTTGGTCAGCGGCACCAGGCCCGAGCCGTCGAGTTTGACCGAGTAGACGTGGCGCTGGATGGACGATTCCTTGGTAGCCACAAAGTACACCAGGTTGTTCTTGAGATCGACGGCCGATGGCGCATCGACCACTTCCCAGTCGCCCTTGGTCAGCATGATGGGCGTGGGGTTGTCCATGGGCGTAAAGTAAGCCAGATGGTCGTGGTCCTCGTAGATGACGGTGTCAATGTATCCGTCGGACGGCCGGCCGTTCTTGGGGTCGGCGGGGATGTACTTTGTGTTTGTGTTGATTTCGAACCAGCCGCCGTCAATCTCGCCGACGTTGATGTTTTGGATGGTTTTGGCGGTACGAGCAGCGACGTCGATGAGAACCACGTGCATGATATCGCTGATGCGGTTGGTTTCCTTGACTAGGACCTTGTCGCCGGCCCAGAGAACAGTGGTAATCAGGCGGTCGTCGTCGGCAAAGCCGCCCTGGGTGTTGACGGCAAAGACGTCGCCTTTTTCGATGGAGACTGATGTTGTTAGCAGGGAAGGGAGGAAAGGGAGGGAGGGGAGAGAAGAGAGAAAGGGAATGGAAGTGAAAAAAAAAAAAAGAGGAAGAAAGAAAAACATACAGAAAAGAAGATCAACCACCGGATTGTGCGCCCCCGCCTTGGGATACTTGATCTGCCGCACATCCGGATACAGTTCATCGCCCGGCGCTCCGGGCCCACTGGGCCGCTTGACGTAGTAATCAACCGGGTACTCCGGCACGCCCGACTCGTTTGTGCGCAAAAACGCCACAAATTTGCCGTCGTCGCTCCACCACGTAGCGCTGCGGCCGGAAAACACCTCTTCCTCGTACACCCAGTCGGGGATGCCGTAAAAGTACTCGCGACCACCGTCCTTGGTCACCTGCGTCACAGGCTCGGTGGCCGACGGGTGCAGCGACCGGATGTACAGGTTGTTCTCGCGAGTATAGGCTACGGCATGACCGGCGGGACTCCACGAGGCTAGCTGGATGACGGCGGTCGGCTCGTTGGGCACAAGCGGTTCGACGGCCTGCGTGGCCACGTCGACGATCCAGTAGACGGCCGAGAACGAGTGGCGCCAGTTGCGCACGACGTTGCTGGCTACCAGGACCTTGGTCAGATCGCGGCTGGGAATGGAGATTTGGGGGGTGATCATGGTGTCTTTGTACGAGAGAAGGGCGCTCTTAATTAGGGTGCGGACCGAGTCGGAGTCGCGCTTTTCTTTGCCGGAAGACTCGCTGATAGAGCGTTCCTCACTCGCAATGACCGACGTATTTCTCGACTGCACATCCGCAACCACCAAAAAGTCCTTGCCCTTGGCGGCCTGTTCCATTAGCAGGCCGTCTTCGCCACCAGGCCCCGAAACCCAGCTGATGGCATGCGACTTGGCGCTCCACTCGCCGTCCAACACCGAGTCGAGAGTTACTGGATTTCCCACTAGATGGCGCTGTCGCGTAGCATCTGAGCCCTTGTAGACCAGAGCCAAGATGCTCAGCACAAATAGCACCACTGCAGCGGCGGCGCCAATATTAAACAGCTGGCGCAGACTGTGGCGGTGGCCGGGCGGCGCGTCGGGCAGGAAGCGGGCATTCTCGAGGTCGAAGTCGGCATTGTCGCGGTCGTCGTCGTCGTGATCGTGGTCGCGGTAGTTGGCCAGCGAGGCCTTTTCGAGGCTGCGAGCGCGGGCGTGAGCGCGGGCAGCGGCGGCGGCCTTTATTTTTTGGTGGTCGTCAATGTGGTCAAAGATGAGGCTGGTGGTTGACACGGACGAGAGAGAATCGGCCGAGGCTGAAGACGAGCTGGGGCTCGGACTGGATGGGCGCGCAGAGGGCTCCATCTCTACGGCGGGTCGGGTTGATCAATTGTGTATTTTTTTTTGGGGGGGGG
>LKBB01000158.1:33757-48057 GCA_001513885.1 Thielaviopsis musarum
GGGGGGGGGGGGGGGGAAATTAAAATTAAGGTTAGGTTGATTGATGGGGGTAAAATAGAGAAGCAAAGAGGAGGGACGGGAGGGGAGAAGTGAGGAAGAAGAAGAGAACAAGACAAGGCCAGGCCAGACCAGTTCAGTTCAGTCCAGGGTCAGAAAAGAAAAGCAGCGAAGGGGGCCGGGGGGGGTGGTGGTGGTGGTGGTGAGTGAGAGCCAGGGTCAGGGTTCTAGAGATGCAGTAAATACAGTGAGTATTAGTAGAGGAAAATGCAATGCTATGCTATGCTATGTTATGCGATGCGATGCGATGCGATGCGATGCTGGATGCAGGGATGGCGGCCAAGATGGCGGGAGATTATGAGTTGGCCTATATTCCGCTGTTTAAGTAAGGTAAGTAGCGGTATATATTTGGTGGCTGGCTGCCGATAGGATGGACAATAAGTGACGTTGGTCGGTTTAGAGGAAAAGCCTTTCTCCTTCTTAAAGCCGATGACGATGGAGAAGCGGTCAAGATGAAACAGCGGAAAAGGATAAAGAAGAGGAGAGGAAGAGGAGAGGAAGAGGAGAGGAAGAGGAAGAGGAGAGGAAGAGGAGAAGAAGAGGAGAGGAAGAGAGAGAAATGATGAAGAATAGAAAAAGAAGAAAAAAAAAAAGAAGCACAGATCTTGTGGATTGTCGCTGCCGAATCAGGCAAGTCACTAAATCAAGGGATGGGTCCTGGAGTTAGGGTCTAGGGTTATTACTATCATCACTTCTAGTAGTACTGCTGCTACTGCTACTGTTATTGTCACTGCTACTGCTACTGCTACTGCTACTGCTACTATCACTGCTACTATCACTGCTACTATCACTGCTACTACCACTGCTACCTACTGCCGCTGCTATGTACTGCCACTTTTAATGCGCAAACCGAAAGTCCAACCGCTTATTCCCCTCATCCGTCGTCGTCGCAATATACTCGGCCTGCTGCTCATCCGCCATCGCCTTCCACCGCTTATCGCGCGACTTATTGCGCCAGATGTAGTACACCTTGGTCAGCATGTAAATCACAATGTTACAGCCGGTAATAATAGCGAGCTGGCGGTTGCCGCGGCGATAGGCCGGCGCGTCATCCTTGCGGTAAATGTTGGAGGCAATAATGTCCGAGGCCTGCACAGACATGTTGTAGATGGAGGCCGAGACGGTACGGGAGCGCACCGTGTTGGAGTTGCGCGAGTTCCAGCCGACCTGGAGGGCGTGAGCTGGAGGGGGAAGTTAGTACAGAGTATAGAGTGAATAGTAGAGATCAAGGCTATGGTATAGAAAAACTTACGGTATGGATACGCCAGAAGAACAGTCAAAATCCCCCACGCCGTCCACTTGTCAATGCTGGTCAAGTCGTGCGTCGCCATCCACGCCACAAACGGCAACACCCACACCTGCGAGAGCATTGTCGTCAGACTGAGCTCGCCCAGAACTTCCGCGCCATACGTCAGCCCAAGCAGCGTAAAGATGTGGAACACTGTAGCCGGAATGCTCAGCAGGTTGGTGTGGAACGTATTGAACCCGAGCCCTTTGAGAATCAGCGTGAGATACTGCTTCGGCGGCGTCGGGCCAATGCCAAAGATCAGGCCCAGCACATACAGCGGCCACAGATCGTAGTCGCAGATACTCTGCCATAGCAACGCCGGCGTAATGGGCTGCCGGTTGTGCATGCCGCCCTTGCTGGGGTCGTCGCGGATCACGCGGTTGATCATGATGGTCTCCTCGCGTTCCGTGAACCAGCCTTTTTTGCCGCGGAACCAATGCGCCGTTTGCGTGGGCGACGGCGGCATCAGGCCAAAAGCCAGCAGGCCGATAGCCAGCGTGAGAATCCCGTCAATCAGGAACAGCCAGCGCCAGCCGGAGTGGCCGGCGTGGCCACGGAGATTCAGAATGCCGGCGGCGAGAAGACCGGCAATGATGTCGGCAATAGACATGGACGTCCAGAAAAAGCCGAGACGGAGGGACAGTTCATGATGTTTGTAAAAGTAGGAGAGATATAGGATGACCTTTTTTGTTAGCTGGTGAGGGGAGATACAAGTGATGGAGGGGAGAGAGGGGAGAGAGAGAGAGAGAGAGAGGGGAGAGAGAGAGAGAGAGAGAGACATACATCCGGAATAAAGCCACCCTGTAAAACGCCGAGAAGAGCACGCGTCACCAGAAACGACGTGCGCCCACTAAGCCAAAACTGCGACGAAGCCACCAAACTCCACAGCGATATTTGCATGGGAATCCAGCGGTCGGGGCCGACCCATTTACTGACGAGCTGCGACGGTAGTTCGGCGCAAAGAAAAGCTAGTTTGAAGACGGTATTGCCCAGGTTGTAGTCTAAGCTGTTAGCACTCTAGTCTGTCCAAGGTGGGAGTAAGAGTATGGGAAAACTCCACCATCAGTCGTCATGCCCAAGTCTGGCAACATATTGTCACTGATCGCCTGTGCAATATTTGCCCGGTCCAGCTCCAGCGCCATAAACATGATGCACGCAAACACCATGATGCGCACATCGATTTTCCGAATCAACTTGTATTCCTCACCCCACGTCCAGCGCGCCGCGGGATCAAAGCGGTGCACATTTTCCCAATCGTCGCGCGGCTTGTACAGCTCTGCCGTAGCCGGATCGTCAAACACCGACGGCAACGTGGCCGTGGCCGACGCGTCGTAGTGCTTGGTGCGCTGCCACCAGAAGCGCTTCTCTTTGTGCGCCACGCCGAGCGGCGGCGCATCGGCTGCCACGACTATGTTGGGCGGTTTGTCGGGGTCGGCTCCGGAAGAGGATGACGCCGAGGCGGACCGGGCGGCGGCCGGCCGTATTGGAGAGAAGAATATCGTGGGCATAGTAGGTTTGTGGTGGCGGTAGTTGCTGTCAAGGATGGCGACTTGCTTGACATCACTTTGCACCAACAGAACAGTTGCTACACAAGGTGATGAGTTGTGGGAGAGAAAGAGGCCGGGCGGGCTTCTTATATTGCTTGTACTTGCAGCTGTGATTACGTCTAGAGAAATGGCTGCGGCAACTCGCAAGATAAGGGAAACATGCCCGCCGACTGTCGATTGGTGTAAGCGCTGTCACTTATCGGACATGGTCGCTTGCTTGTGCTTTATCTCTTGCTTGCTTGTTCTTTATCTCTTGCTTGCTTGTTTTTTTAAATCCTTGCTTGCTAACTCTTGCTTGTGCCTGGCTGTGTTGCCCCCCCCCCCAAAAAAAAATGCTTATCATTGAGCTTCTCTTCAGGTTCTCGCGAGATGGCGTGCGAATGACATGACCTCATGTCAAATTGTTCAGTGTAACCCATAACCCTAAGCACCCTTGTGTGACGGCTGCCATCTATGCTATCAGAGGCCAGCTGCCAGCCTTTTGACAGCTGTCACGCAGCGAGCGCAGATCGATAGCCAGGGCGGGCTGATGATGTCGGCGACAGGGCCGGGTAGCAAAACCGGGGATAGGGCCGGCTGGCTAAACCGGGGACAAAACCGAGACCAGACCGGGATTAGTCCCAAACACTGTCAGAATACAGAGGAGCCGTGTTGATCAACGGGTATTTTGTCAGACCAGACAAGTGCTAGGGTTTGAAGCAGGGTTAACTGCAAGCATCCCGTTTCGGTGCGGACTTTTTGGCGGCTTTAATAGGCTTTAAGTAGGGTAGAGAAACAGCCAATCAAAAAGTGAGAAACACAGATCAGAAAGCGAGAAACGAGGCTTAAACACACAACCTCGCATGGATTTCCTTCTTGATCGATTTCTTCTCTTCTCTTCCTTTTATCGTCTCATTGATTGGCTTTCTTGCTGAATATTCTCGCCTTGGTTTTACTATTTCATATTGCTTACCATATTTATTTATTCGGCATTTATTGAATTTTGTCTTAGTTTCAGACTTACATTTGGATTTGCCAGATCTTTCTTTTTCTTTTTCTTCTCTTTTTATATATATTTATTTATTTATTTTTTTTATCCCTATCGACTTTTCTCCTTGTCTGATTCGCTCCGGCTCGTTTGGTAGCGTTGGTGTTGGTCCCGCAAGTTTAAGTAAGCATAAGCTTAAGCAGGTGGTCTGAGCTTGAGCTACTAGTAGTAGTACCGATTGTGGTTCGCTCGCTTCTCGGATAGCGGCTGCAGTACTAGCAGTACTTTGTAGTACTACTGCTGCTAAGTAACTCGAAGAAATCAGGACGCCAAGCCCGGCAACTGAGCGGGGTAGATCGGATCGGATCGGATCGGATCGGATCGGATCGGAAGGCTGCAGGCCCGGTGTAAACTAAACAGCAACACCATGCCCAATACCGGCAAACCCAGTCTGGCCTGCCACGAGTGTCGGCGGCGTCGCGTCAAGGTTAGTTTCCTTCTCTCTTTTCCTCCCTTCTCCCTTTCATCACAAACTAACAAAAACAGTGCGACCTGCGCCGCCCCGGCTGTCTCCGCTGCTCCAAATACGACCTCGTCTGTCCCGGCTACCGCGATGAGACCGACCTGCGCTTCCGCCACAGCAACACTGACACCATTAAGCTCAAGACGACGGGCGCCAGCACCAAGCGCAAGCGCCGGACAGGACCGGCCAAGCCCGACGCCGACACCGACGCCGAAACATTCCAAAGCGACTTCTCTCCTGCTTCGTCCTCGTGCTCGTTCTCGTCCCCGTTCTCGTCTTCAGACTCGGACTCGGATGACAGTCGTACCGCCATCGTCACCACTTCGACAAGAGTACTGTACGACCTTGCGCAGGACTGGCGCTTGCACTCCCACCGCGTAGTCATTGACTGCTACCCATGGGTGTCGGCCCTGGAGCCGCTGATGGACAGTGTGCGCCAAAACAGCCCGCTCTCTCTCTCCACGGCCATGCTGGCACGCGGCTACCTGGTCAACCGGCGCATGCTACAGCCGTCAGCGGCCGAAGAAATATACGTGCGCGGCATGTGTCTCGAGGCGGTGCGCAACGCCATATCGCAGCCGAAGCTGGCCGTCAAGGACTCGACCATCCTAGCCGTGTGGATGATGGGCTCGTACGAAGTGCTGCAGGGCTCCATCACGTGGCCGCCCCGCCGAGAAAACAGCTGGAACATCCACCAGACTGGCCTGCTTTCGCTGCTGTCGGCGCGCGGCAGCGACCAGTTCAAGACGCTACAGGGCCGGCTGATTTTTTGGCTGTGCGTCGAGACCATTCAGATCCACTATAACGCCACCAGCCAGCCGTGTCCGCCCGAGCTGCTGGCCTGGCTGCACCGCATGAAGCGCTGGAAGCTGTCGCCGACCGAGAACATGAACCTGGCAAGCGGCTTTACGAGTGCCCGCGTTAGCGACTTGTATCCGCAGATGCTGCAGGTGCTGTTTAGCGATGACCCCGGGTTCGCAGCCGCCGCTATTCCAGCGCTAGTTGCCGAGGTCGAGGCGATTGATGGCGAATACGCACACTGGGAGAGTCTGGCGGGCGATCCGAAACATCCGGAGCTGAAGCGACAGGCGCGCGGCCAGTACAAACTGCCCGTGTCTCGGATCAAGATGCACCATTTCCTGGTCTATGCGCTTAACCTTGCATCGCAGGCATCGGAAGCCGAGATGCCAAGCGGGATAAACCGCGAGTGGCTGTGCAGCCGGCGCCACCGCGAGATGCTCATGGTGCAAGAAATTGCCGAGCAGATCCTGGAGACGGCGCCACCGGCCCAATTGATGAACAGCGCGGCGCCCGTGGCCGGGTCGGTATGGAGCAAGAACATGGCAATGCTATATCCGTTTGCGGCGATTCGATACATGCAGACGCCGCGGCTGGAGCAGCGGGCGCGGGCGCGCGAGGTGTTGTATTTTATTGGGCGCAAGTGTGGGATTTTGCAGGCGCTGCGGCCGTCGATGGGGACGTCAATGCCGGAGATGGCGAGTCGGGGGATGCCTAATGTAGATGTGCCGCTGTATGGGGCGGATATAGTTGATACTGTGGCATATAATACTAGTGTAGTGAAGGTATAATGGGATAGCTAGACAGATAGCTGGCAGATTAGGTGGATAGCTAGCAGATCATGTAGATAGCTGGCAGATCATGCAGATAGCTGGCAGATCATGTGCCAGAAAATAGGTAGGGATGGACCCTAACACAGACTCTAGCTACAATACAAGGGCGAAATCCACGTCTCTTCATAACTTCCGAGTTCCATGAGAGTAATGAATAAAAAAAAAAAAAAAAAAAAAAAAAAAAAAAAAGGGCGAAATCCTACTGCTATGCTATGTTTATGCACAGTACAATTACGTAGACAAGCATACTCTGTGATATCCAACATCTAACAATATTTAAAGCTAAGTCGGTCGGTCCAACGCAACACACCGACCGTCCGGATCAGATCAGGATGACAGGGGGGGGGGAAGATCGGACCACAAGGCGAATAACGTTAAAAAAAAGAAAAAAAAAAGGGTAGTAAATAAGGAAAAAAAAAAAAAAAAAAAAAGAAAGAAAGGCTAGTAGAAAACGCGCAAGCTTTTTTACCCCTGATTCTTTTTTTTGGCTTTCCACAAGCAGAAGTAGAAGAGAGAAAAGAAAAGAGAGAATACTATGGAGAGAAATAGAAGAGAAAAAGCCATCATCTCCTGCGTCTGCACATGTGTGCCAGGGACCTGCATTTACCTGCATAACAATGAATTCTTTCTGAAGATATACGGAGTAATCAAAGGTTTACCTATTAGTACAAGTACTGTAGTAGTTAGTACCTGCAGGCCACGATACTTGTAGACTGTTTCGTGGATCACGAATAGAGCAAAGGTGCAGAAAAGCACAGACAGCCCCCCTTGACTCGGCTTCTGGTGGTGGTTGCTGGCCCATGCTCTAATCTTACTCGACTGCGCTGGGTTGTTTCTCACTGAGCTGTTTTTTTTCTTTTTTTTTTCTTTTATTTTTATTTCTTTTTCTTTTATTTTTCTTTTTTTTCTTCTTTTTTCTTCTTTTTTTTTTTCTTTTTTTTCTTCTTTTTTCTTCTTTTTTTTTTTGGCCTCCCCCAACTAACCAGGGGCCTCGTTCTTTTTTCTTCCTACTGTGTACAAGGTAACAAGGAGTACTTGTACTGGCGATTCTTCACCACCTCACCGAAATCAGGCAAGACAAACAAGACAAGATAGGACAAACAAACAAGGCAAGGTTTAGCCTGCCCTACGTTTGTACTTGCGTTCCAGAGAATAAATCAAATCAGCAATGGAAAGTCCGCGTGGACACAGCCAAAAAAAAAAAAAAAAAAAAAAAAAAGCAAGAAATTCTCTTTGGTCGTTTTCTTTTCTTTGCTTGCGGTCGTTTTCTTTAGTCTGTGCTCGCCCTCGCCGCGCAAATCCGTCTCCTGACTTGGACAGAGATCTGTGGGTGTCCTCCCAACACAGTAAAAGAAATGAACGAGTACAAGTTCCAGAGCACGACAGCTACCGGCTTTTGAATTACAGGCTGCATAGCAGATCATATCTGCAGGCTGATGCGAGATCTTTGGATGACACTGACGACAACCCATTAAGGTGTTTGCTCAAGAGGTAAAGAGTCAAGAGATAAGGAGTCAAGAGGTACAGAGTCAAGAGGTAAAGAGTCAAGAGGGACTAAAGGAGACTCTTATAAAACAGACACTCTGAAGAAACTGGGAAGTTGGAGACTAGAAAGGTAGAAATAAGATGGAAAAGAAGGGGCGATCAGAGAGAAAAGAAAAAGTAATAAAGTAGAAAATAAAAGGCTGAAGAAGAGAAAAGAAAAAGTAATAAAGCAGAAAATAATGACTGATCAAAGAGAATAGACAGGCTGAGAGAGAAGAACTTTTCTCTTCTATGCCTTATTCTGCCACGCAAAAGCAGGAGAAGCTGGTCTGGGTCTGGTCTGTACAAATTTATTGATTTCACCGAGGCGGTCTGGTGAACCATCGGCCATGCCTTTTTTTCTCTTTTCTTTTCTTTTTTTCTTTTCTTTTCTTTTCTTTTTTTCTTTTTTTTTTCTTTTTTTTCTTTTTTTTTTCTTTTTTTTTTTTTTTTTTTTTTTTTTTTTTCTTTTTTTTTCTTTTTTTTTCTTTTTTTTTCTTTTTTTTTCTTTTTTTTTCTTTTTTTTTCTTTTCTTCTTCTCTTTTTTCTCTTCATCCAGCGCTCCCGACGGCCCTTGATCGACAATCCCGGTCTTTGCATCCCCAGAAATGTATTTGTAGTACATACTTACGTATTCAACCAAAGCATAGAAAGTATAAGAAAATTAAAAAAGATGCAAGGAAAAGTATAAGAAAATTAAAAGGATGCAAGGAAAAGTATAAGAAATTTAAAAAAGAAGCATAGAAAAAAATAAGCATTAGCAAAAAGAAAAGAAATCCCCAGCTGGATCCTTGAAACAAATAATCCAAGCCGAAAAAGAAGAAAAAAAAGAGTATTTAATTTCCTAGAGAGGTAGATCTGATCCCCCCCCACAATCCGCCGCTTGGCTTAGCTTTATTACTTTACAGTTTAGTCTGTATTCTGGGCCCATGACTGTGCTTTTTATTCTTTTCTTTGTACTAGTGCTTGGTGCTGGCCGAGTTTAAGTTGGTAGAAGAGACCGGCTACGGGACTTGCCAGAGGCCGTTTTTTTCTTTTTTTTCTATCTTCTTTTTTTCTTTTTTTGTTTTTTTCTTTTCTTTTTCTTTTTTTTTTCCTTTTTTTTCCTTTTTTTCTTTTTTTCCTTTTTTCTTCTTTTTTTTCTATTCTTTTTCTATTTTTTTTCTATTTTTTTCTATTTTCTTTTTCTATTTTTTTCTATTTTTTTTCTATATGCTTTCTTTTTTTCTTTCTTTTTCCGTTATTTTTCTTCTTTTTTTCCCCTCCCTCGACTAACAAATATCAGCCCTGCCAGCCATCCGGAAAGGCAGGACCAGGAAGCCATCAAAAAGTCAATATATACGCATCTCTTGTCAGGGGCGCCTGGCCTCAAAGAACCGGCCCAGGAAAATAGGCAGAAAAAAGAATCCATAAACAAATACAAAGAACATGAAGATTGAACTCACGGACCTCGCTCAGACTCTGGGACCAAAACCAGGACCAAAACCAGGGCCAAAACCAGGATCAAAACCAAGACCAAACCAGGCCCAGACAAGGGCAGGGATTCATCACCTCACTCAACTTGGCCTGTGCTCGATCCAGTAGCATCACCTACGTGCCGACTGGCCTGGCTGGCTGGACGGCACTTGTCTTAGCCCGTATTTCTTCTTCTTCTTCTTCTTCTTCTTCTTCTTCTCTGATAGCATCTCTAGCCGGGCGCTGGCAAAAGCAGAGTAGCAGTTGGTTCACCACCATCTGGCCAGTGCCCTCATTTTCCAGGTATAAAACCCGGCCGTCGCCCGCTCCTCTCTGGGCCTTTTCTTCTTCTTTTTGTTTTGCTCCTCAGCCCAGTTCTCTCCTTTTCTGCGCACACTCTTTGCTGAGTCTCTCATTCTTTTAGTCACTCATTCTTTTAACCAAAGTCAACCACTCCAAAGATCTTCTTTGCCTTCTTTCTTTACGACTTCACTCTTTTTTAAACTTTCTACAATGATTGGTAACATGCTCTCGGCCGCTCTGGCCCTCTCGGCCGCCGTCGTCCCGGCTGCTGCCGCGCCCTCTTCGCAGTCCGTTGCGCGTATCGGCAAGTCGACTGGTTTCCAGAACATGGTGTACTTTACCGACTGGTGCGTTTTTCTTTCCTATTAGCCTTTCTCATCAGCTTTTCTTTCCTAGTACAGACAATGCTAACCCCACCACAGGAGCATCTACGGCCGCAACTTCAAGCCGGCCGACCTCCCCGTCGACAAGCTGACGCACGTCCTGTACGCCTTCCTCAACGTGCGCGATGACGGTGTCGTCTTCTCGGGCGACCCGTGGGCCGACATTCAGCAGACTTACGCCGCCACCGACGGCAACACCGCGGCCGGTAACAACCTGTTTGGTTGTGCCAAGCAGATGTACCTGCTCAAGAAGGAGAACCGCCGCCTCAAGACTCTGCTGTCCATTGGCGGTTGGACCTGGTCGACCAACTTCAGCACCGTGGCTGCGTCGCCCGAGAAGCGCGCTACCTTTGCCCAGACCTCGGTCAAGATCATGGCCGACTGGGGCTTCGATGGTATCGATATCGACTGGGAGTACCCCCAGGAGCCCACCGATGCCGCCAACTTTGTCCACCTGATCAAGGCGGTGCGCGAGGAGCTCAACGCCTACGCGGCCAACTACACGCCCAGCTACCACTACCAGCTGACGATGGCGGCGCCGGCCGGCCCGCTCAAGTACGCAAACTTCAACTTCACTGCCATTGGTGAGACCCTGGACTTTATCAACCTGATGGGCTACGACTACGGCGGTTCGTGGGAGACCTCGTCGAGCTACCTGGCCAACGTGTACGGGTCCGACAGCAACCCGGCCACGCCTTTCAACACGGAGCAGGCCATTGATGCGTACATTGGTGGCGGTGTTCCGGCGAACAAGATGATTCTGGGCATGCCCATCTACGGCCGCGGCTTCACGCACACGGCGGGCATTGGCAAGTCGTACAACGGTACCGGCACCGGCACGTGGGAGGCTGGCGTGTGGGACTACAAAGACCTGCCGCACACTGGTGCCGAGTACTACTTTGACAAGAAGCTGATTGCCGGCTACGCCTACAACAACGTCACGCAGGAGCTGGTGTCGTACGACTCGCCCCAGGTCATCAAGGCCAAGGTGGACTACATGAAGAAGAAGGGTCTGGGTGGTTCCATGTTCTGGGAGGCCAGCGCCGATAAGGCGGGTGACGACTCGCTGATTTCTACTGCCTTCCACAGCCAGGGCGGCAAGGGCAAGGAGGACTGCACTCTGAACCAGCTGAGCTACCCTGCTAGCCAGTACGACAACCTGAGAGCTGGTATGGTTTAGGTGTTGAATAGATACTTGCGGCCTAGACAGTTACAATTATATTGATATTAATGGATTCCAATTACTCACGTGACTCTTACACATCTAGGGTTAATTAATATAGGGTCCACCACAGCCTTGCTTTTCACTCTTAACACTAACTCTCACACCTTCTCACTCTCACCTCTCCCCACTTCAACTCACTTACCCCTTCCCACTCACCCCTTCTCACTTCAACTCACTCACCCCTTCTCACTTCAACTCACTCACCCCTTCTCACTTCAAATCATCTCACTCAATGTCCAACCCATTTATTCTCCTCCGCGCCCTCTGGGCCGACCCGCGTCCCTTTCTGCCGACGATTGGTCTGGGTCTGTTTTCCGCCGCCGCCTACTTTTGCCTTGCGAATCTGCAGCACGCCCGCGGCCTGTTTGCCGTGTTGGACGCGCACATGGCCTCGGGAATTCTACCTGACGGGACGCTGCTACACAGAGCCCTAACGGGGCTGCCGGAGCTCGATGGGTTTCTGGCGCACGCGGTGGCGCTGGCCTGGCCGGCTGTTAGTCCTGCGGCTGCGGCTCGGACGGTGCTGTTTGCGGGCTGGTATATCGCCCAGCTGGCGGCGCTGCAGGGCGTGATTGTGATGGGCGCGCAGCGACGGGGGAGTGCGCAGACGATTCTCGAGCTGTAGGTTTTACTTTCTACTCATTCACTTCTGCTTCTACTCTGTACTGACCGTAAAGATCCTCCTTCTGGGGCTTCTTCTTCCAGTGTATCCCCTGGGCCATCCTGCTCCCCGTATACTGGATCTCCTTCCTGTGGCTCTCGCCGCTCGCCCGCGCAGCGTCTCTCGTCGACAAAGTCCAAGCCGGCTTCATTGACGCCGCCGCCGCGCGCGCTCTGCCCATCTCCATCCTCATCGGGCTCGGCCTGCCTTCAGTGCTCTCCCGCCTCGTCGTCGCCGTGCCGCTGCGCCAGACCGTGCTGGCAGCGTGGCACGTGTATCCGCTGTACATTGCCGTTTTGCAGGCGGTGCTCACGCCGGTGATTCGGCTCGTCTCGCGGATTCCCCCGCCGGAGAAGCAGAGCGCGCAGATACGCTTGAGCGCCCTACGCTGGGCTTACAGCCTGCTTCTCGGTGCTGTCAGTTCGGTGCACCTTGGCGTGGCGTGGTATACTGTGTCGCCGCTTCTTGCTACGCGGCTGCACGTCGACCCAGAGTCCGACTGGGGCCGCGTGTCGTTTGCCGATGTATTCGTCCCCGAGCACCCGCAGACTGCTGCGCCGGTGCCGTCGCTGGCCGCTGGCTGCGTGGCGTTGTGGCAGTATGACGTGTACTTTGCGGCGGCGGCATCGCTGGCGTTTGTGCTGTACCGTGGCGGCGTGAGCGGCGGAACAGTGTTAGGGTTGGCGGTTAAGGTGCTCATGTATGGGCCGGCCGGGGCGGTGCTGGCTTGGGAAAAAGAACAGGATGTTATTGTGCTGCGGGCGGCGATGGAGGTGGAGCAGGCGGATAAAGAGCACGCTGACTGAGTAGGCGGTGGCTGGCGGCTGGTGGCTGGCAGCCGGTAGCTGGCAGCCGGTGGCAGCTGGCGCTTTGTGTTTTCTTTGCTCGTGTTAGTGTTGTGCAACGTTGTTGTTGTTGTTAGTATCTTTTTGGTGGCACAATAAAAAGACAAAGAGCGGGAAACGGCGTGAGAAGACAAAGAAGCCATGAAGTTTTGAGGCTTTACAAAGACTTGTTGAAATATCACAGAGACGCTATAAAACCAGATGAAAGATGTTTAAATACAAAAAATAAAACAAATGTTTTAGAAATGCTGTGATCAAAGAAACGTGAAGTATAAGTAGAAGGCAGATTTCAAGGTCAGCGTCGGCCTGCAGAGCGCCGCCGGTACGTGGAAGAAGCCGCTGCGGAACCGCATGAGCGCCACGGTGGCCCTGGTGAGCGAGTTGTATGTGCGCGTGTATCTCAAGGCCGGCACGGATATTAACGATACGGTCATGGCGGTGCGCACTATTATTGTGTGCTCGCTGCGCAAGTTGGCCGGCATGCCGCCCGCCGAGTCGGGGCTGCAGTGGATGGACCAGGAGATCCTGGAGAACAGCGGGTTTCCCCAAGTCGCTGGCAGAGCAGGGGAAAGTCCTTTAAGGCAATGATGGCCTAGGGATCAGTCAAGCTGGCTTGATTTTGGTTTCTGATAAACTCTATTTACTATCTGAATATACATCTTCAATATACATTAACCCCTAGTATCACTACTTTTGTGCGTGACTGTAGTCTTATTACCACGTAGTCACCTGTGTGTAGCGCGCACGGCAGTGCTTCTTGGTCGGACTGACCGGGACTTTTGTCACCGTGGGACGCGAGGTGGGACGTGAAGTCGGACGCGAAGTAGGACGTGAAGTCGGCAAGGAGATCGAGAGCGAGAGCGAGGACGAAATTGACGAGGCCGGGGCGGTAGACAGCGGGATGGAGGACGAGGGGATGGTGGTCGTAGCAGAAGCGGTGGGGGCGGAAGAGGCCGTCGAAGGGGCCGTCGAAGGAGGAGCCGAAGCGGAAGAAGAGGGAGTAGTGGAAAGAGGAACCGACGCAGAAGAAGAGGGAGCAGTGGAAAGAGGAACAGACGCAGAAGAAGAGAGAGCAGTGGAAAGAGGAACAGACGCAGAAGAAGAGAGAGCAGTGGAAAGAGAAACAGACGCGGAAGAAGCCGTCGAAAGAGGAACCGACGCAGAAGCGGAAGTCGTGGTATTGTCGATACACACCGCCTCGGTAGTGGCATCGTACATGGCACCATTATCCGGCAGCGCCGCCTTCGTGTTCGCCCCCGTCAAGTCCAGCGCATCAACCGTATTGCCCGCCGCATTGCCACTCGCACTGCCGCACGGGCAAATCGCCGGCTGACTCTGCGGCAGGACAAACAGACTCTGGGCCTCGATGGGCGCGGTGATAAAAGTCGACGTGGCGCCCATGTGCACATGCCACTCCATGTGGCAGTGGAAGATCCAAACGCCAGGCCGGGCGGCCAAAAAGCGCAGCACCACAAACGAGTTGCCCTCGACCATGATGGTGTCGCGGTACAGCGGAGTCGCGGGGATGCTGGCCAGCGAGCCGTTGAACGGGCCGTCGTTGAAGTCACCGCGCGCGAGAATCTGGAAGTGGTGGCCGTGCAGATGGAACGGGTGGCCGGCCGGCGTGAAGTTGTTGAGCACGA
This sequence comes from Thielaviopsis musarum, assembly GCA_001513885.1. Lineage (NCBI taxonomy): Eukaryota > Fungi > Ascomycota > Sordariomycetes > Microascales > Ceratocystidaceae > Thielaviopsis > Thielaviopsis musarum. Next base: position 47,810 of record LKBB01000158.1, read on the forward strand.
TTTGCACCACGGCGTTGCGGTCGGTAATGGTCGGGCTGACTTGGCCGTACACGACGGGGTTGGTGGCGGCCGAGCCGACGGTCAGCGCGGTGTACAGCGTCGGCACTTTCTGGTTGACGTACATGACGTCGTTGATGAAGGCGCGCGGAATGCCCTCGGAATCCAGACTAAACGTAAAGTTCTTGGTGACTTGGATAGTGTAGTCGTGGGCGGGCTCAAGATCGGAGGGCTGGAGGTGAGGGGGGGGG
>LKBB01000158.1:48224-62073 GCA_001513885.1 Thielaviopsis musarum
CTTTTTCTTTTTCTTTTTCTTTTTCTTTTTCTTTTTCTTTTTCTTTTTCTTTTTCTTTTTCTTTTTCTTTTTCTTTTTCTTTTTCTTTTTCTTTTTCTTTTTCTTTTTCTTTTTCTTTTTCTTTTCTTTTTTTTTTCTTTCTTTTTCTTTTCATTTTCTTCATTTTCCTTCATATTTCTTTTCTTTTCCACGCCTCGAACCTGTTCTCCTTCCCTTCGCCTTATCAAGATTAAAGGCTGTAAACAAAGTGGAGCAAAGCCGGTGGTCCCCTGGGCAACAAACTTAACAGATAACGCTGCTTATTGTGTGGAGAAGTGTTAAGCCGCGTCGGAGATCCAAACGATGGTAGCTTGAACATGCATCTTTTCTCCTTCTTCTGCTTCTTTCCTTGTTCATGTTTCTGTAATTCTTTTCTCTTATTTTTCAGCATTTTGCTCGTCTTCTTCTCCCCTTCTGGACCGGAAAATTTCATTACAAAAGGATAATCATGTCAGCATCTTGATCTACGCGGGCTTGCTGCCAAAGTTGCTGTATACAGTACTACGGAGTATACGATGTAATATCTCCAAAAGTCAAGATATTGACGAATCGGGCCATTGCGTCGATGCTGGTTGGCTGATATTTAAAGCGGAGAGAGTGGGTCATGTCGGTCCACAAGTCGGTTGTTCAATGTCAATTCTATTGTTTTGTCCGTTCTTTTACAGTTGACCTTGTATTACGGCGATTATCACGACGGGTGTTTATTGACAAAGTGGGCGTCAAGGAGGGGAAGTCTGACTTTGGCTGTGACTATGATGGAGGCGGTTATAAGAAGTCTTATTGACTAGCTAGTATTTATCAATCACATGGTGCACGACGCCACACCAACTTCTCAGTCCTTTGGAGACTTTGGAGGCCCTGTAAACCCTAACTGGCTAGGTGTAGCAGTATCATATCCTGACAAGTACTACTAGCACGGGACTTTGCTCGTGTGATCCTTGCTTTTGTCGGGTTCCTTGTCGTCGCTCAGCACAAACACTGTCGGCGTGACACCTTTTCCGTCGTATTCTTTTCTTCTGTCAGTACTACTACGTATGTACAAGTACTCCGTAGAAAGGCAAAAGGAAGGAGGCAGGGAGATGGAACATGACAAGCAAGAGAGCAGGCAGACAGGTAGGCTGTAATCATGCCTGGAATTACTAGTGCTAGTTCTACACAGTAATCGTTGAAGACGAAGCACAGTAATCGTTGAAGACGACGAATCACAGTAATCGTTGAAGAAGACGACGGAGAAGACGAAGAAGCAGGGAAAAGAAATATGCAGCCCAGTCATGTTGGGATGAAAAAGGGAGCGAGCTAGGAAGGGCATGCAACTAGCGCGCGTTTTCGATTGCTGGATTGGAGTTGGGGCGGCGAGTTGAATGAGTGGGTTTGATGGGAATGATGTGATTTGCTATTCATCAGCGTATACTACGGAGTACTACTGCAAATAGCAGCTAGGGGGTGTGAGATAGCTCAGTACGTAGTAGATAGTAAGAGATGGGAGATACTCTATAATAGTAGTACTACTCCGTACTTGACTGTAAGATAAGGGTAGATAGATAGGAAGTAGTAGAGAGAAAGGGGAAGGAGCAGCACAGCTTCGGCTACCCATGTACCTAGAGGCAGGGAAGGTACAAGTGCAGGTGCAGGTGCAGGTGCAGGTGCAAGGTGCAATGTGGCGGGGTAACAGCAAGCAAGCAGCGCGTCATAGAAGGTGCGTTCACTTTTGTGAATGTATTTGTACAGAGTACTACTACTACAGTAATTTCAAACCAGAGCTAACAGCCAGCTCGCCAAAGGAAGGCAAGTACTACTAGTAGTACGACATTTCACGGCAGCAGCAGCAAATGCAAGTAAGTACAAAAAGCACGTCAAGAAACAGGGCGAATAGTAGGAGCAACGACAAGGGAAAGAGCAAGATAAAGAAAGAAGGAGCAATAACGAAACACCGCCAGATAGCAAAGGCATGCGATTAGAGGAAATAACTTACTCTGCTAAAGACAAGCAGCCTTTTTCTTCTTTGTCTTCTTCTTCTTCTTCCTCTTCTTTTTCTTCTCCCTCTTCTTTTTCTTCTCCCTCTTCTTTTTCTTCTTTGTCTTCTTCTTCTTCTTCTTCTTCTTTTTCTTCTCCCTCTTCTTTTTCTTCTTCTTCTTTCTTTTCCCATGTTTCTCCCTTCTAGCTTCTTCAACTTGACTTTTATTATCTCATCCTTTATCCGTGTCAGCCTCGTCTTTGTTGATTCTCCCCAGATCAAGCCGAAAGAAAAGAAAACAGCAAATGCGATGCAATGCAATGCAATGCAACCAAAAGTAAAACAAACAATATAGAATCAACGCGCTTTACTACCGACCCTAGACCTGGCTGGAACTTGGTTCTAGAGATAGGCCAAACTACAGGTATACAAGGACAGCAAAGAGTCATGTTTCCCTGTCGCTTTTTGGGGGGTTTCTTTTTCTCCGTGCGTTTCGCCTGTCGTGTCATTCCGCCTTTCTTTCTGGCTGTTTCCATCTACTACTAGTGGTGGTAGTACTTTTACAAGTAGTAGTAGTAGTATTTGTATGGCTTCTTGGGCCCGACCCTGTTGTCATTTCCGCTGGTTATCCCATTTCCCGTTTCGTGACTTTACGACGTTGAGATAACTACGTAAGCGCATTGAGCTAACAAGAGCTACGGAGTAGAGGAGATGGAGATAGTGTGTGAGTGAGAGAGTGAGAGTGAGGGAGAGATAGAGAGTGAGGGAGTAAGTGTGAGATGGGAGAAAATAGCAGAGAGAGAAGAGAAAGCCATGGAAAGAAAAAAAAGCCGACACCGGACGCGTGCTTTGTTCTCCCTTGTAGTATTAATCAAGCCGCCAGCTCAACCAATCAATCAATTCAATAGCCAAGTCAGCCCTTTCTTCCCGCTGCCACCATATGGCTGGCCAATGCAACAAAGCAGCAAAGCAGACAGCTTCTTGTTAATAAAAGGCCCCTCCCCCCGTAGCCGAGCACGCGTTTCCAGGCCTTGGGCTACTACTTTGTAATAGTAGTAGTAGTACTAGTACTTTGCTCGTTCACTTGGGCTGCAGGAGGGGTTGTAGCAGCCATGTATGTGCCACGATAAGCGGCAGATGCATACGCAGTAGTACTCCGTATATAAAGATGTCGTGCCCGTATTTATTTCCTTTTACTAGTAGTAGTGGTAGTATCAGGTCGTCTGCACATACTCGATATGTCCCGTCCGTCTTGTACAGTTGAACAAATTCAAGGTACACAGTACCCACTATTCCACCTTCACACTCTCCCGAGTACATGTACCCGGTACCTTGTCTCCCAAACGCCCCGGACAAATCGTTATCTTAGTTTTTTTTTTTTTTTTTCTTCTATACTAACCAATTTCCAATAATAGAGGATTCCAATAATAAAGGAAGAAAAGAGGCCTTGTCATCTGATCTAATACCCTTTAAGCTTCTACAAGTATGCGAATTGTGCATCTTCATCTCCTCTCTAATTTGACCCTTTCTTTCGTCTTGTTCTCCAAGTACTAGTAGTAGTATCCCTCTAGCAAGACCCTTGAAACTGGACTTGGGGGGGGNTTTTTTTTTTCTTTTTTTTTCTTTTTTTTTCTTTTTTTTTTTTTTAGTCAGGGGGTCCCAGAAACCTGGCTTTTGCCAATTTTGCATTGCATTTTGGCGCTGTTGAAAAGGACCCGGAGATCAAACAAAGTTGTGGCAGGAGGTCGTTTCACTGACGGCCACCAATCACAGGTCGTCGGTTAATTTTTTAGCTGTGAGTTTTAGCTTTTTTTTTTTGACAAGAAACAGGCTCTTAAGCAACCAGGAAATTAGAATAATTTTAACCTTCTTTTTTGCTTTGGCCCTTTTTGTCATTTAGGACACTTTGCTTTGATGTCAGGGTTGGGTAGAGAGAAGCCAAAAGCAGGTTTCACTGGGAGGCCCGAGCGACCATGGTACTACTAACCCAGGTAATCATAACCCTAAGGTAGCTGTCAGTTAAGCAAAACAATTTAAAAGCTAAAAAGAAAACCTTGGAGGAGAAGAGAAAGACAAGTAAAAAGGAAGATAGAGATGCGCAAAAAAAGGAATCGACAACGACAGGATTCGAACCTGTGCGACCGAAGTCATATGATAGCTGAGATGAGCGAGCTCATTCGAGTCATACCCTTTAACCACTCAGGCACGTTGCCTTTTGATAGAATGAGGCGATTATAAAAGGGACTATAAAGGTTACGCAATGAGAGGGACTTGCCTAGACGTGGAAATATATCAAGCACACAATTAGAGGGCAATGCCAGGAACTCGACAGCAAAAAGATGGACGAACAGCTGACGATTGGGGGTTTGAATATAGAAGACGGGGGAATCAGAGATAAACGAGGATTCAGAGAGAGAGAGAGAGACAGAAGGAAAAAGTGAATGACAGAGACAGCAAAAGCGAGGCATGAATTGATGTGTGTTTCATCTGGTCAACTTCAAACTTTTTGCTTTGCATCACACTGTGATCTTCGTCGCTTAAAGAGATGCCGCACGCGGTGGAACGAGCAGAATATAAGGGAAACCGGGAGAAATGGAAGAAAGCTTGATCAAGGAGGGTTCGTCCAAAGATGAGATGTCGGCAGTGATGAAGCAGAGCGAAAAAAAAAGAAAAAAAAAGGGAGAACGACGTGATGTGGCATCGTGGGCGAGAGCCATTAATAGAGCGATTATGATGGGCGGATGGTGGAGATGAAGAAGAAAGAGTATTAAGCAGGCGGAAATGAAGAAAAAGAAATAAGGGAAAGAAGAAAATTCTGCCTGGAGAGTGCAAGGCTGAAATAAAATAGAGGAGGGGTACCTGCCTCAAATGCCATTTACTTGAAGCTATCAACACAAGGCTGACGTGAAAACCCCACCTTGTCATCATTAATTTATTTATTTACTATAATTTACACATCAGGTATTCATCAAGGACAACCAGAGACAGAAATGGAAGAAGCAAGCAGACAATGGAATCAATGACGATGTGTCTTGGGCGTGGCGTGGCTTGGCTTGGTTGGGCTTGGGTCAGATTAGGTTAGAGACAAGACAGCTACAGCGATGCTCTGTGCTTGAAACACCACGGTAAGGCTGGCTGGACATCTAGAAGTTGGCAGCGGTAGGTTGAAGTTGTCTGTAATTGCGTTTAATGACTGACTTTATGGAGATTTTGGAGGTGTTTTGACAACATGCAGAAGCCTATAGACACACAAAAGTCTATAGACACACAGAAGCCTATAGACACACAGAAGCCTATAGACACACAGAAGCCTATAGACAACATGGAGAAGCCTGGCCATGATGTATTTCAAGCAGTGCATCTGCTACCCCTCATCCACTACAATGTTGCTCTCCAACCTCCACGACTTCTCACCAGATCCTATTGAAATCTCGTCCCGCCTCGTTCTGTCTTGGCCATCGCTCTCACAGCCGCCGCCGCCGCTGCCGCCGCCGCAATAAACAAAGACCAAAAAAACAACACTACGAGACGAAAGAGGCAGACGGACCACCAAGTCAAGAGTCATCGCCTGAATAAACAACAACAACAACAACAACAACAACAACAATAAACACCAGTGGAAACGGAAAATACAGCAGTGTGGTGCAGTGGGTTTTCTCCTAGTTTACCGTTATTCTCACTCTTATTCTCATTTCCTTTTCTTATTCTTCTCTTTTCTATTTCGCAACGCCTCAACCACGACAGCATTTTCAGCATCTCGAGAAATCCATTGCAAATCATATCATCACATCAGAAACAACCCATCCGTCACGTCACGCTACGATGCTGCCTCACTTTCAAAACCGGCGCAGCGGCGTCGCCAATCCCGCTAGCAGCAGCACACGTATGCGTACCAACACGCCAAATAACACGCCTAGCCCACAGATGCATCCGGTGCACGGCTTTGCAACGCCGTCGTTTCAGCAGCCCTTTCAGCAGTCCTCCCAACAGCAGCAGCAGCCCTTCCAACAACAGCCGCACCAGCACCAGCAGCAGCAGCACCAGCACCAGCACCACCAGCAGCAGCAGCAGCAGCACCAGCAGCAGCACCAGCACCAACACCAGCACCAACACCAGCAGACGTTTCCCTCTACCATGGCTCCCATCTCGCTCGTAATTCCTCCCGCCGGCTTTCCCATGTTCCACCAGCCGGCCAAGCCGATACCCATGACGGGCGCCGAAACTGCTGGATCTCTACCCGCTGGAACTGCCGTTAGTCTGCCGTTTTCGGACCCGTATCACCGCAGCTTTTCGTCACCCATGCCGCGTAGCGATACTAGCTCCGCCACGCCGACGGCTGGCATGCCGGGTGCTGCGTATGCTGTGGCACCGATGCGCGTGGGCAGTGTACTGAGCAGTTTCTACGCCCAGCAGCAGACTAATATGGCAGAGAATCCGTGGGAGTACGGAGGTATGGGCTACAGCACCGGCTTCAGCAACGGCCACATGTATGGAGACAGTGCGGCGTTGGCCAGTGGAGCTGCCAATTTGAGCACGATAAGTCTGGGAGGACTGGAGAATATGGGTGGCCAGAATCAGACTGCAAATGGCAGTAGCCGGAGTGGCTGGGGAGCAATGCTTCCGGTTCATCCGTTTACGCCACTGGAAGCTGTGCCGCGGTCTCAGGGTGAGAGAGGCGAGCAGAGGGGTCAGCAGGGCCAGATTTACAGCCAATCCCAGAGCCAAGATCAGACCTACAACCAGTCCCAGGCCCAAAACCAAAATGGCCAGAATCACCACGCCGTGTCGTCCGCTGACTCCGACACCCAAACCCAAACCGCTCAGTACACCGAAGTCCTGGCTCACACTGTGGCCAATGCCGGCGTTGATGACTATGACGATGAAAACGAAGACCACAGACAGAAGCAGCATGGCCAAAACCGGCTCTCAGACAAAGGAAAGCTGCCCGCCCAAACTCCGACGGTCGGTCCAGCTCAGACGCCCGCCATGCAGTCGCTGCTTCTGGAACGTCTCAAGGTGTGTTAACCTCCCCACCCTCCCAATATTATTCCACTAACTCGTCGCAGTGCATGTCCCTCATGGACGTCTCGGTCATGTCGTCCGACATGGACGTGTCAGCCTACTCGCTGGGCCCGTCGTCTCCTGTCTACGGCCACAGCCACGGCCACGGCCACACTCATAACCACTCGGCCATGAACACTTCAGCTGCTACCTCAGCCCTGGACCTGACCATGAACATGAGCACCTACGACCACGTTCCCGACGCCTCCACGCCAAAGCCTCCCAAGCCCGTGCACAGTGCCGCCCTCACGGCGTCCTACCCCACTGAGCTTCCCCCGACGCCCCTGCGCGTCTTCACCGCCGCCCAGAAAAACGCCCACACACGAGTCTCGCCGGCCCTCTCGCGCACCACAACCGCTAGTCCTCACACGGCCCTGGTGCTCCACCCACAGCCGCAGCGCCCCGTATCCGCTTCCAAGGCGCGCGCCATGGCGTCGTCCTTTTGGCGCGCAAATTCTGCGTCTGCGCCCGACGGCACACACACTCCCGCCTACCGCCCCATGCACGCCGTAACCTGTGCCGCGCGGCCGCCGCCCAAGGCCCTCCCCGAGCCGTCTGCCGAGCCGTCCACGGCGCTCGTCTCGGCGAACATGGCCTTCTCCGACAACTACCGCGGCGAGCGCACGCTGCGCAACTGCTCGGCGGCCATTGACGACTCGCAAAACTGCTCGCTGTGGATCACTAACCTGCCGCCGGGTGTGACGCACCGCGAGCTGCTGCGGGCCATTCGCGGCATCGGCCGCGTCTACGCCACGGTGATTAACCCGCCCAACGCGGCGTCGGGCCATACTACGAGCGCGGCCAAGATTGTCTTTTTCGAGCGTGACGCCGCCCATGCGTTCTTTGTGTGGGCCAACCACACGGGCTTCTGGCTGCGTGGCTTTCAGGCGCGTGTCAGCTGGAACCGCATCAAATCGTGCGAGCAGGCGAATTCGCGTAACAAGTCACGCGTGCTGGAGCTGACGGGGTTCAGCGACGTGGTCAACGAGACCTTTCTGAGCGAGTGGTTTGCGCGGCGCTTCAAGTTTGAGGTTGACGAGGTGGTCTGCGTGATTGACACGGGCGTGTGGGCAAAGATTGAGTTCCGCTTTGGCAGCTACAGGTGTCAGGCTGAGGCGGCCAAGATGGCGATTGCGCGCGAGTTTTCGCAGTATATCTGGGAGGTTCGTTTCGGCGTGGATCCGTGCAGTGTTTCAGAGGAGGCGGTGATGGTGTCCCAGAGAGTGTTGGTGGAAAAGGAGGAGGAAGAGGAGGAGGAGGGGGAGGAGGCACGGGAGTAGACTTCCATCTTAATGGAGGAGGGGATGAGCAATGAAGATAAGTGGAAGGAGAGGAAGAGGAGCGAGAGATGGAAAAAGCAAGAAGAGTAAGAAGGAGAGTGAGAAGAGTAACAAGAGTGTGAGGAAGAGAGTGGACAAGCTTCACATAGCTCATAAAACAATGAATAGTGGGACTAACATTCCTGTGCCCCGTTAAAACACCCACCAAAAAGAAAGCCAAAAAGAGATGCTCACTACCAGGGTCGAACTGGCGACCTTCGCATTACTCAATACTGAGGGTACAGTATTAGTACGACGCTCTAACCAACTGAGCTAAGCGAGCAAAGGAATTGTTGATAGACTGGGTGTTAGATGGACTCAAGAACCTTTTGCAAAAAAAGAGGGCCACGGGAACATAAGTAGATTGGGTACATCTTACATGACAGCATGACATTTATCTCCGGTATCCCCCCTCTCCATTTCGTTCACAGCTTGAAATCTACATTCATGCGTTCCCAGCCGGCCTCGGCGGGGTCTCGCGCTGCCACACGCGCGGCCAGCGCCGTCTTGAGGCCGCGGTTCTTGTCGGTGCACAGCTCGTACACTGTCGAGAGGTTGAGCAGGAGTGTGCGCGATGCAAAGCCGCGGTCAATCAGGCTTTCAAGTAGTTGGCTGGCCTGTTGTTATGTTAGTCGCGGTAGTCGCGGTTGATTTGGGGGGGGGGGGGGAAGAAGAATAAAAGAAAACTCACCTCGTCCATGTGCCCTGTATATAAGAGACATACGGCCTGATTCACTTGTACTGTTTCACTTGGGGTTTCTTCAGCGTGGGCCTTGGCAAGTTGGTCGAATCGTTGGCGGGCAGCTTCGAAATCCCCGTCTGCCATGTCGGCCAACGCCTGCACCACGTCAATTTCTTTCTGCAGTGTGTTTGTGTGCAGTGTGTTTGTCTGTAGCGTGTCTCCCTCTGTCTGCTCTACATCCCCCCACGCTCGCTCTCTACCCACCACTGCCCTCGCTGCATCCGCATCGCCCAGGTGCAACCACAGCAGCGCCTCGGCCAGCACTGCTTTGCCGTCGTCCGTCTCCGGCAGCGACTGCATGTGCATAATAGCGCCAACCACATCATCCAAGTCCAGCAGCGCCCAGGCCACCCGGACGCCGAGCTCCCGCAGACGCACAGTCCACACATCCTTTTCGGCGTCATCCCGCGCCATGGCCACGTTGGCACGCGCCTCGCGGGCCAGGTCGTAGTAGCTCATGACAGCGCGGCGCATGTCGCCAAAGCCGAGAGCTTGCAGCTTGACATTCAGCACGCGCAGGTCCCAGGGCACGACGTGTTCGCCGGTGGCTTCGTCGACGTACACAGCGCCGTTGTTAAGGTCCTCGAGCGCCTTGACTTCCTGGGCGGCGACGTTGGTGGCATCGATGAGCACCAGACACGTCAGGCGGATGTACAGCAGCTCGAATATGCGGCGGTGGTTGGTGGGGTCGAGCGTGCCCGAGGTTAGTTCGGCGGCGGCGGCGGACGCGGCGGCGCGGAAGTGGCCGGCGGCGAGGAGCTCGGAGACGGGGGCATCGGGGTGGGGCTGTTTCGGGCTAGTTTTAAAGGGCGCGGGCATGGCGAGCGTGTTGAGCGAGTGGTAGATGTCGGGGCGCAGCAGAAAGGAAAAGTCGTGCGGGCGGCCGGATTCGGAAATGCGTGGCGAGCGCATGGGCGAGTGCGGGCTGAGGAGACTGGGCTCCATCATGGGGAGGGTGGCCATTTGTAGTGGAATATTAGTAGTGGAATAGTAGTAGTGGAATAGTAGTAGTGGAATAGTAGTAGTGGAATAGTAGCAGTGGAGTAGTAGTAGTGCAGTGTTGGAATAGAAGTAAAAAAAAGATACAAGGCTGAGTCAATGAAAGATGCAAGGCTGAGTGAATGAATGATTGAAGCTTAAAGAATCGAAGATTAAGCTCCACCAATTAACGCACACGACGTCACTGCCCAAAAATCACCAAAAATGGCCCCGCTTAGTAAGCGGCGCAAACTTCAACTTCAACTTCAAATAAAATACTAAAATCAGCTTTTATGCCTTCAATTTCTTTCATCTACAAGCTCTACTCTTATAATTAAAATGACCCGCACTCGCCCCCGCCGATCTGCCACCAAGCCAATAGCAATTGCCCATCTCGAAGCCGCCCACTCTGATAGCGATGACGGCCACTATGAAGAATTTAATTTGGGTTCGGGTTTGGGTTCGGGTTCAGCCTCAGCCTCAGCTTCAGCTTCAGCTTCAGCTTCAGACAACGACAGTTTCCAGGAAGACATCACCGTGAAAAAGACAACCAAAGCTCCGGCTGTCTCACGCCGTCGGCCACCGGCACCGGCCGTGGCAAAACCCGTTCAACGCACCCCCAAAGCCCGCGCACCGCCACGGCGTAAAAAGGCCGATGAAGACGACGACGACACTACTGCTACCACCACCCCCTCAGATCCCAACACCATCGAACCATATCCCTCGCAGCTGACCAACCGCAGCTACCATGGCCCGCTGCGTTTGCGCCGTCGCATCGGCTTCGTGCTGCAGCGCTTCTACGGCCCCGTGCCGGCTGACATCAAGACGGCTGCCGGCCTGATCAACCACTGGTACCGCTTTGACGATGCGCCGCCACGCGACACTGACGACGCCTTTGTTGCTGCCTGGCTGCCCGACGGCTTTGCTGCGCGCCAGACCGCCCGGCTGGAGACGTGGAAGACCACGCCAAACTACATTGCACAGCAGGAGCCCATGGACTGCGGCAGCGGAAGCCCGGCAGCAGCGCCCACCACCAGCCTTGTGGTGATTTCGGACGGCCGCGAAACGCACATGCGCAGCCTCGAAGTGCAGCCGCTGTTCCGCGCGGAAAGCGGCGCGACAGACAGCGCGGCCCGGCCCGGCTGGCTGCTCAATGTCAGCGGCACGGTGCTCTCGCTCAGCTGGAACGGCAAGACGGTGTGTGGGCGCCAGGCACTGGCGGTGTGTCTGGTACCGTTTGGGGCAGATAGGCCGCGCGGTACCGATGGCGTGGGGTGTGGCGTGGTGCAGATTCTGACGCTGGCGGGGCTGCGCGAGGAGAGTTTGCGGGCGCCGCCGGTGGTGCGGCAGTTGAGTTTTCCGTGGGGCTTTTCGCGGCGAGCCACATGGTGTCCAGAGGTGCAGGCTGAGGGCTTAGGATTGTTGGGGGTGTTGTCTACAGAGGGAAAGGTGCATGTGTTGAATATCCAGGAGACAGAGGGGTATTCTAGTAGGTTTTTCTTTTCTCTTTTCCTACTACACACTACACTGCACACTACACACAACTTAATTGCTGCTAAAACCATATTGCTATAATTGCTAAACTAACTCCATCAGCCACCTGCACGCGCATCGCCACTCTCGCACTCGACGACGAAAAAGACATCAAAGTCACGTGCTTTGCCTGGACCGGCTTCAACCGCATCGTCACCGGCCACTCAGACGGCAGTGTAAGTCTGTGGTCGCTTGCGCCACGACTCCTACTCACACGCCATCCCACACACCACTCGTACGTGGTCGACATTGCCACGGGCTACCCGTCGCGGCCGTACCTGACGGTGTCGGTGCCAGTGGCCGGGCTGCCGACGCTTGTCGACTTTGCCGCGCCCGGCTACGAGTCGACATCGTGGGCACTGCCCAGCATTGCCATGCAGAGCACGGCGCTACAGTGGCACGACAACTTGCAGGGTTTCTTCATGAACCACCCGTCGTCGAGCCCGCTGGACGCAGCCGTGAGCTTTATGCATTGCCGCTACTTCCCGCACGGACCGGCCGTCATGTCGGCATCGAGCGCGGTCACGGCCTTTTCCGCCGGCTACAGCCACCCGTTTATCCTGGTGGGACTCAAGGACGGATCGGTGTGGTGCGCCAATAGCATCAAGAAGATTTTTGCGGCGCGCAGCGAGAAGCCGAATCGGCGCAAGATTCTGCAGCACGAGTTCCGGCCGGCAGCGCTGTTCCCGGCGGGCGTCTTGACTGACCAGAGCGTCAGGGGCGCAAGTCGGCTAGTAGCGTGCGATGTAGTGGAACTCAACGAGCGCAAGGACGATGCGCGTAGGGCGGAAGATGTAGCGGGACAGCAGCAACAGCAGCAACAGCAGCAGCAGCAGCAACAGCAGCAACAGCAACAGCAACAGCAACAGCAGCAACAGCAACAGCAACAGCAACAGCAACAGTCATCGACGTTTAGGCTGGTGGACCCAGCGAGGGCGGTGAATCATGAAAAAGAGACGCGGATTGCGGCACTGCAGTGGAATCCGGTGGCGGAGGTTGGCGGATGGGCGGCAGTGGCAATGGCGTCGGGGCTGGTGCAGGTGGTGAGTTTGGTGGAGTAGCTTTTATACTACCACTGACTGTCGCTGCCACTGACTGTCGCTGCCACTGACTGTCGCTGCCACTGACTGTCGCTGCCACTGACTGTCGCTGCCACTGACTGCCGCTGACACTGACTGCTAGACTGTGGACTGCTACCACTGACTGCCACTACAAACACTGCTGGCCCATCACTGTATGATGGTGGTCAAAAGCCAGACCCATGGCGTACAGATGCGTCATAGCAGCCAAAAGAACAAAGCCATGGAAGATTTGGTGCGAGCTGCCAAAGAGGTCAAAACGGCCGGGCAAAACACGTTCGGGCCAGCGCATCTGTTGAAATTGTCAGCAAAAGGAAATAAAGAGGTGTTGGCAGAAGGAAATAAAGAGGTGTTGGCAGAAGGAAATAAAAAGGTGTTGGCTGAGAAACCCACCGCGTACAGCCCCGCCCCCACGATATACATCATGCCGTGCACCACCACCAAATCCAGCCGCATCGTCTCCTGAAGATACGCCCAGCCCAGCTGTTCCAGGCCCTGAAGAATCGGCACAATGCCCGAAAGCCCGAGACCAATAAACATCATGGTGCGATACGGCCGCCACTGAGGAGTGCGGAAACGCTCAATCCACGAAACAGCCACACAGCCAAGGCCGAGAGTACAAATCTATCTGAGCATTAGTAGAAATACAAGAGACAAAGATATAGACAAAAAGAAAACAAACCACTGTCGTGTACAGCTCCCGCATCGCCGGCCGGCAGTAGAATCCGTAGTACAGCGCCGGCACATAGCTGCCGACAATCAGAAACACAATGCCGGTATAGTCGAGCTTGTTCCCCCACTTGGCCACGGCGCACGAGTGGTTACTAACGGCATGATAGGTAGCGCTCATGCCGAGACACAGCACGGCTCCGCCGAGAAAAGCGGCAAACACGGCGACATCAGCGGGCGAAGCCGATGCATAGCGCGGCGCGAGCTCCGCGTGTGCGTGCAAGGCGGCCGAGAAGAAGAGGCATGCGCCGAGCAGGTGCGACCAAATGTTGACACTTTCGTTGTGCAGGTAAAAGAGGCTGTGGAAGCAGTGGCGGAAGGAAAAGCTGGTGGGCCGGTAGCCGGTGAGGATGTAGTCGTTGTCTTGGCGCCAGGGTGGGAGGTCGGTGAAGTGGAGGAGGGGGGTGGGGAGGGG
>LKBB01000016.1:3941-74164 GCA_001513885.1 Thielaviopsis musarum
CCCCCCCCTCATCTACAAGTCGCTTTACTTTTGCCACTTGCATCCATCTATTCGTGTTTGTTCACTAAAGTTGACAACAACGCTCGCTCGCTCCCTCCCTCGCCGCCGCCAGCCCCACTCACCAAATAAGCCTAGCAATGTGACCTATCCGCCCCGTTTCGTCTCTCACACGAGCTACTTTTACTCAACCAGTGGTTCTCGCTGTAGGATGTGCATAATGCAGGGTTTGCAAAGGAGGGGGCGTGAACCAAGAAGCCAATAAATTTCTTTGGAGTTTATTCCTTTTTCGGCGTTGCGGCCAAAAAGGGCCAGAGACGGGTGGTCGAGAGGCTTCTGGGAGGTGGGCGTGTGCATACGGCGCCTTGCATCATGATAGTTATCAAGTGTACTAGTATTTGCGCATGCTCACCAGCGAGCACAGTGTGATATGTATGTATACCTCCACTAGAGTGCCCGCCATAATGTACTCTCTTTTGAACCAGCCAGCACAAGCGCTTGGGCGCTGGGTTCGTACGATTCTGCCATGTGATAGTCAAAAGTGCGGCTATATTCACTTATTATGATTTAGGGCCATACACAAAAAATAGGCACCATTTTATTGCTCGCGATGTGATAAAGTGTGTAGGGAATGTACAAATATTGGGCGGCCAAGTCAAGTGCCTTGGGAGACTTGGTTGAGTTGTAACTACAAGGGATAAAGTGCATCATTTGATACAGCCATATGACTTTAGCTGGTATGACGACAGGAAACCTGCGCCTAGCTGATATTGAGTTGTAGAGGGCTACAGAATACAGAGTTTACTACGATAAAGAACACAATGTGACATTCGAGTTGTTCTCGTGCCTCGTGTACAACAGCCAAGGGTTACACAATGATATCCAAACCCTAAACATTTACTTTTCTTTTTCTTTTTGGACAGGGTTAGAACTATAAGCGCCATATAAAGCCACCCCACTTATTTTTCGTCCGGTGGCGCACGACAATTGGACTGATACGAACAAGCTCCGAGAATCGCGGCATCGGACTTTGCGGGATCGGGGATTGGCTACCTTGTACACCCTTCAAAATACTGGGGTCTACTGTATCTCTTCCATCTTCTTTTTCTTCTCTACCCCCAGTGCACAGTGAAACGAGTGATAACAGCCCCCCAGCGTGGAGATTAAACACCGCGTTTATTTTGAATCTCGTTATTTGTTATCCCCGTCCGTTATATGCCCGAACTGCCGGACAAGTTCAGGAACTTTGCGCTTTCTATATTAAACTTTCGTCATCACCTAATCTCAAAACTTACTCTCGCTACATTCCCGATACTGCCGCCCCGGAACTACAACCGCCAAAATGACAATCTTCCGCCGCCTCCTCTCCACCCGCCGCTCCATCCCCATCCCACCCTCCTCCCGTCCTTCATTCCCTCTTGTCCCCCATTGTCCACCGAACACCCAAGGCTGCTGCAAACCTCCTAAACCAGTCCTACCCGCAGAATTGCCGCTGGAGACAACAGGCCTGCACGGAGCGATTGCGGCGTACCTGGAGCACGTGGTGCTGTGCACGGGCACGGCGGCGTGGCCATCGCGTATCGAAGATGGCGAGGAGAGCGAGAGAAATGTGGCGGCAGAGTTTAAAGAGTTGCTTGGCCGCAAGGGCGAGTTTCAAAACGTAAGTTTTAACATGTTCCTTATTTACTTTACGTCATTGAACGGGTTGCTGCATGTTACATGTTACACTAAACGGTTAACCAAACCTTTGCTTCCTGGACTTTTTTTTTTCAATTACACAGCCAAATTAACTAAACTAACCTATTCAGCCAAACTTTTCCGTCATCGCCTCTTCGTTTCCTAAGTCTTCTTCTCCGTCCGCTTACCTTCTTCCTTCATTCCAATACATCCCCTCCCTACCATCTCCCTCCTCCCTGACGACTCTCATTAAACAACATCTCCTCCCACTCGACTCGTCTGCTGCCACATCTGCGTCCGAAACACTCTCATCGCTTGAGTCCATTCCTGTTTCTTCCGTCATGGTACTCATTTGCGGCCACGCCAACCGTGATCTACGCTGCGGAATATACGGACCCGTATTGCAGGAGACATTTTCTTCGCAGCTTACTGCATCTGGGTTCTTTATCTTGTCAGCGCCACCCTCTCCTCAAGACCCAACACCCGATGATCAAAAGACTGCGCGCGTGGGCTTGATATCGCATATTGGTGGCCACAAGTACGCTGGTAATGTCATCATCTACATCCCGCCGGGTACTAAAACATCTGACGGGCAAACTCACGGCCTTGCTGGCTGTGGCATATGGTACGGTCGAGTTGACCCCGAACACGTTGAGGGAATCGTCAATGAAACTATTTTCAATGGAAATGTTATTGAGCAATTTTTCCGGGGTGGCATCAACGCCGATAGAAAAATTGTGCGGATTTGATAAACGAGAAGAGTTATATAAACATGCAAGGCCACGGCCAACTATGAAATTGATAAACAGATAAAAAAAAACGAGCCAAACCTAACTGAATTCACGACACCATAAAAATTCTTCGCAACCCCGACGCTAACAAAAAACCATAAGTAACACGACTCGGAACTCTAGGCTTAGCTGACACAGAGTTGGACGACGACGTCCTAAAAATATACCGCGAGAAAAGAAAACAAAAGGGATATAAAGAAAAAAAAAAAAAGGAAAACAGTAGTAATATCTCTAAGAAGAGAATTTCCGAAACTACTAAAAACATCAATCCATCAGCACACCATTGGTGGTCATTGCCGCAAACTTATCCAGCGGCTCGATAAAGCGGTAGCTTGGCCCACGCACGACACGGTCCATTTCGGATCTCACATGAGGATACACATCTCTCCAAGAGTTGCGACCCATCCACGAGTCCAGATGGCCGTAGCCGGGAATAGCCAGTCTCCGGTATTGCACTTGGCCATCAGCACTAGCAATGCCAAAGCGCTTGACCAGGATATCATGCGATCGCTGTGTTGCGGCCGGCGACAACACGGCATTGTCGGCGCCGACAAACTGCATGATTGGCACGCCGCGAAGCCTCTCCACGTTTTCTTCCGTGACAAGTGGCGTGTAATCGGGCCCGTTAGTGGTGACTGAACCTAGACTGCCTTGAAGCATCAGGACGTCCATCAGCGTCATATTAACACCGTTGAAGAAACGGTCCATTTGACGGTGTGTGGCCTCGTTCAGGTTTCCATGGTTCCAGCAGCTGCAGAAAAAGTTAGCACGGGTCATCACAAACTTAAATTCCAAAGGGGCACTCACCGACCAAAAGCCAACGACGTGCGATGGCAAGCTGCATTTGTGCAAATCTCGTTGCGCGGCTGAGGGTACAGTCTCAAAAGCTGCGTCAGCAGGCGCTGAATAATTCTATCCTCGGCGCTAGGTTGGCAGGACATCCAGTTGCCGGCAAGCTTTCTGTACAATTTGTCCAATGGAATCGGCCCCTTCATGGCCTTAATCATGTTAGGGGGGCTCCATATGGGCGTCATGAACGTCTGGCTGCACGAAATTCCCCAGATCCAATCGCTGGGAATGTCTCCCGTCAACAATCCTATGGACAGAGAGACGCTTCCCATACAATGCGCCACAGTGTACACTTTGTTGCCGTCAGGTGAGTTCTGTTCTGGAGAGTGCTGGCGGACAAACTGGACAGCGGCCCGGATGTCTTCACGGGCATCAAACACCGTCCAATCGTCTTTGGCAATGCTGAGCATGCCAAAACGATGCACGCACACAAAGACGCGGTATCCAGCCCGCGTCATGTAGTTAACAGTGTTGTACGGAATCGTCGGCAGCGCAAAGACTTGGTGGTCAACGGCAGCACCAGCAATCATGAGCACGTTCTTGGTCTCAATGGCAGAGTTCTTTGACTCGTAGACGTACATTGGCGTCTTGACACCATCCCGGGCAACCAGCTCGTGTGTTTCACTTGGCAGGGTGCGGTTGATGTAGCCAATGTAGCTGGGGGTGGGGTATTGAAGACGTCCAAAACGGCCAAGGAACAGGGGCATCGAATGACTGGTCATGAAGTTGAGATAGGCGGCCGTACTAGACAGCTTTCTCACCAGATTTGAGCCCGAGGGAGTCAACGACAGCAGTTCATTGAAAAAGTCACCGAGAAGGATCGTCAGAATTCCCTTGGCAACCACTTCGTCATGACGCCAGTCATTCGGATCCTCCTTGTTGCGGATCCGACTAGGAGACGGCTTGGTGATAGTCACATACAGTGTGCTCGACGCCTTCCAGAAACGAACCGGCGATAGCTCCACCGAAGGATCAAGAACCTTGTACCCGTGGAAATGCAGCAGCTGTCGGTCCGACCCCCACATATCAAAATCGTAGACCAGATTGAGCGTGTTGGGGCGCTTGGGGTCGACCGAGAGCAGCTGGAAGTCACCGCGCTGAACCATGAAAGGTGAGCCCGGAAGTGTGGGGCAAGCCATGGTGCCCGTGATGACGGCAGGATGGTCAATGTTGCTGACATAAGACCGAATGTCGAAGGTTTGGATAGTGAGGAAGAATCTCGCCGACTCAAGCCGGCCCTTAGCCGCTCGCTTCGCGCGGCGATATGTCTCGAGATCGTCATGTGCCAACTGTGAATTGCTCAAGCGATGAATATAGCCGCTCATGATTTCAGTGAAGCCATAGCCGTCAACTCTGTCGGCCGCAACAAGGCGCATAGCCTGCTGGGCCTGAATCACCTCCTTTTGCTCCATGGCAGCTGTCTCAGCTTGGAAGGCCTTGCCCACAAACGGGTGTCGAGGCTCTCCAAAGAGATCCAGGGTGCCATTCTTCTCTTCTGAAATTGTCAAGCCGTACTTTTGAGCAAAGATCTCGATAGTCCGTTCAGCAAGAGCTGAAATAGTGGCAAGCGGGTTAACACCCAAGGATGTCGGGACAATTGCGGCATCGGCTACAATCAAGCCCGGGTGGGCCTCAGAGCCAGATCCTTTGAAGAGCTCACCAGCGTGAGTGCAAGCACCAGTGTTGCCAGTGCCGTCATAGGCCATTCTTGCGCCACTATTTATTGTTAGCAATGTAAACGAAAGGTAGAATATTGATTTGACTTACCCAAGCGGATGAACCGTGACCTGCTGCTTTCCAAGCAGTGAGTAGAACGGATGGTTTATGACGGTACCACCGACATGTCCCGCAACCTTGGCCAAGACCTGCTGGATTCTCTTGACATGGGAGTTCTTACCAATGCCGGGGAAGTCTAGAGAAAGCTTGTCATTCTCGAGAGTCATGCGCGCTTGAGCGCCATCATGAGCCATGATAAGGTAGATTTGCGTCTTGTTCATGGCGCCTCGCTTCGAGTATGGACCAAGCATCCAGCTGCCCACACTAGCCAATCCCGAACGGACCTTCTCTCTAAGTGTCCGCTTCGTTTGCGACTGAACACTTCCAGGGACCAACTCAAGCATGGCTTGAAGGAACGGCACCATCGAACTGGCGACGGCACCCTCTTCCAGAATCCAGCCATTAAGAGGACTCGCATGGCCTTCGCGGTTGTCAATTGCAGAATTGATTGTAGGACCCGTAGGGTTAGCGGGATTCGGGCGCGATTGGCCGAGCGAGTTGGACTCAAAATTAGTGTTATAGCCAAATGCCAGCATGTCGCCGTTGCCGCTGGCTTCCTGGCCAACATGGTCGCTGAGTGGAAGACCCATCTCCTTGCTCCGAAGTAGAATCTCTGTAGTTCCGATAGCTCCGGCGCCAAAGAAAACACCCTTCTTGGCATGCACCCACATCAGGTCGCCATCGAAAACGTTGCAGAAGCGGCTGCGGCCGATATCGCGCCAGGCAAAGTACACAATGTACCCGCCCTCGGGGCCGGTGCACTCCAAAACATAGCGCACTTCACATCCGCAAAATATCTCGGCGCCCCAGTTCCAGGCATCGGCAACGTATGTGACTAGGGTTGTGTTCTTGGAGCCGTCGTTCAGACCAGTGATATCCTCACCGGAAAGAGTTGATGCACGCATCTCAACGCCACAGGCGTTGGGGCCATCTTTGAAGCGCGTTGTTTGGGGGACCTTGCGGAAGTTGTCCTGCATGCCCATCATGCGAGCTTGTCTCTTAAGCAGCTCTACCTTGTGTAACTTGGGCCAGTCATCAGGATACACCTCGGGCTCGAGAACCGCCGAAACCTTGTCGTAGTCTATGTAACAAAGAAGAATGTTAGAAAATCTCGAGAAAATGGAAAATAGGTGTAGTCTCACATTTATCGAGAGACTCAGGATGGTCTCTGATTTCCTTAGGCCAAGTCGGAAGACTAAGCACTCCCTTATCAGCGGGCAGGAATACGTTTGCGTTGATCAAGCTAGTGCCTCCAAGACCTATTTTGAGTTAGCAAAAAAAACATAGAATTTGGAAACGAGAAACCTACCATTGGCCATGAAGCAGCTAAGACCCTTGCCCATGTGGACATGGTACAGACCGTTGGGGTTTCCGCCGTTGATAGGCACCTTGAAGCGTCTGGCATTACCAGGATCAAGGACACCCGAGCAACGGACTTGACTCAGGCTGGACGTCGGCGTCGATGGATACTCGCCCGGCCACTTTTCACTTCCGCGCTCCAAAACACACACCGAACTCCTGCCGTCTTTGCCCTGGGAGCGGGCTAGACGGGAAGCGGCAATTCCACCACCGTAGCCAGATCCGATCACGATGAAGTCGTAACTGTTGCGCATAAGAGGAACAGCGCGACTCAGGCGAGGAAAGCCCTTAGCTCCTGCAGAGCCATCGACAAAGGCCTGAACTGAAGCCTCAGCACGAGATTGCTTTGATGTGTACGACTTGCGTACCGTTCTGAGAAAGGAACTTGGCGTCTTTTTGGTGTTGATGAAAAACTCATCTGTGGTATCCTCAACGGAGGGGACTTGATGGATGTTGTAGGTGCCCGTTTCGAGCTTGGAAGCCGAGCACCAGCGCGGGTCTTTCTTAGAGACTACGCATGGGACAGAGGCCATTTCGCTAGTATCTAAATCATCAGCCGAAAGAAGCGGGACGCTATCCAAATCTTCTTTAGGCACATTGCGGGTCTTGGACGTTTTCAGACCCTTCTTAAAGGGAACCTTAAAGCCCTTCATGGCGAGGGTTGGAACGTCCGAGACGGGGCTGGAACAGAGAAACAAAGAGGTTCAATAAACAAAGAATAAGTGGGAAGTGGTAAATGCAGTCTAGCCAGCAGAGTAACAAGTTAAACA
This sequence comes from Thielaviopsis musarum, assembly GCA_001513885.1. NCBI lineage: Eukaryota > Fungi > Ascomycota > Sordariomycetes > Microascales > Ceratocystidaceae > Thielaviopsis > Thielaviopsis musarum. Next base: position 11,161 of record LKBB01000016.1, read on the forward strand.
GATGATATGACCTGGCTATAACAAGATATGGAAGATAGAAGAGTTTGGAAGACAAAAAGACAATGAAAATGCAAAAGGAAGAAGAAAAATTGTAAAGTCAACGAGACTTCGAAGCAATATGCACTGTTGATAAATGAAAAGCACAACAAGGAGGAACAGAGGCGAGCGGTGTGGCTACATTTGTAGTCGTGGCAAGAACAACACGAGAAGTGGGCAGATGCATATTCCAAGGAAAGGTTAGGCGGATTCATCGTCAGCTCTTAATGGCAAGCACGGCTTCAAGTGGAGGGCAGTTGGAAGCAATGTTTTTTTTTTTTTTCAAAAGTAGAAGGGGCGTAAGAGTAGTTGGTTACTGCCTCGAAAGTCCCAATGGAAACTTCTACAGATTAGGAAGTGACAGAACATTTTCAGGCAATGACATTGACAACAAAGGCAACCGGGCACTAACCCAAAGTCAAATACGGAAAGATGTGGAAGAGCGAATCATTGGGATTCCATTAAAAGTATCAGAAACCTGGAATATCACAAAGGGGCGTACACTAAAAGGAGGCGTGGAAGGTAGGGTGCAAAGCACAATTGTGAGAAGAGGTGCAGGCTAAAGCTGCAGCAAAGTAGATACAAGGCTGTGGAGTGTGCATATCGCCGGCTAGGTACTCTTACTAATGGAGGGGCAATAGGATTGCAGACACAGCGAGTGGCTTCGAGCTGGAACAGACTTGTAGCTTTGCACAAAGAGAATGACAGCACCACCACGGCTCAGAAATATTGGTGCCAAGCACATGTGTGGGGGAAGAAAGAGAATCATGTACAAGGAGAGACTACAAAGAAGGAAAAGAAACAATGTAACAAGACAGGATAGGCTTCGGACAGCTGAATGTAGCGACTACTTGGGTCCAGAGATGAGATACATGTACCAGTACATGAAAGCTTGGGTACAAACCTGGACATTATAAAGAAAATGGATCGTGATCCTTGGTTTTGTGGGCCATCAATGCATCATACTTACACGTACGCATGCACATACAGCCTGTTCACATAGACGCGGGATACTCAGGAATTTGAGTCTCGACAAAATGTAGCTAGCACACCGTAATTCCGAACTGTCGGGATGGTGACGGTGGTAAAAGGGTTGATAGAAGCTACGATAGAACAAAAAAGAATCATGGGTTCAAAAAAGGTCAACAATAGTAGCTGCTACAGCGGTGTTTGTGTGAACATAGAAATGCAGGTTGTTGATAGTAAGAGCAGTAACATAAGCGAGGGCGTTTTTATATAGACGCGTCGAAAACAAAAAGAAAATAAAAGTAAAAATAAAAGTAAAAATAAAAGTAAAAATAAAAGTAAAAATAAAAGTAAAAATAAAAGTAAAAATAAAAATAAAAGTAAAAATAAAAAAGTAAACTCAGGCCAATAATCATTGCGGAATAGAAAGAAACCCAAAAATAAGACAGAACGGGATTATGACTTGTCAAGCCTTACCTGGCGGCCTTTTTTTTTAACTGGACTTCTGAATTTTCTTCACTAATATTCATGTGCCCCGTCTCGCTAACTGACACACCCTGTCGACGGGTTTGCAAAACAGAACATAGCGAGTAGCTGGAGAGCAGAAAGAAGAGAAGGAGAGACATAGTCGAACGAGACAAAACCAGGGACTGCAAGTATCCAAAGATACTACGCAAGGCCGAACGGAGACCTCGGCTCTGATTTGGCGGAGTACAAAGGAGGTCAATGGGCTGTAGGTATGGTTCAGAATTGTAAGTGCTATTTGGATGATATGCAGTAGCGGGGGTCTCATTATGACTTGAGCAAGATTTTTTTTGATTGAAAGTGTTGAAAACAGTTGGAGCCTAGTAATAATTCACTAAGCATCCGTCGCTTGATGAAAGAAATGTCGGCCGGCCAGTAAATGGAATGTTAGTCAGTTGGTTAGTTAAAGAAAGACCACTAGTTGGCTGGTTAATGACATCAGTGGGAATGTTCATATAATTTTGGTCCGTTTATTGATATAACATTGGTAAGTCAGTTAATAGTCAGCTGATCAAGAATGCTTTTATTCTAGTGGTAAAAGTTTCCGGAAGCATGTAATTTGTAGGTTTAATAGCTGGAGGCATGACTTGTTTTGGCATTCTTATTCTTATTTATAAACAGCACTACTGCTACCAGTATATTAGTACTGTTAAGCGTCAGCTAGAAAAAGGCTGCTACTACTACTAGTACTGCCATACAAACTTGATTCCAATTTTATATAAGCAAACATTTACAACACAGATGCTTATGAAAAAAAAAAAAAAAAAAAAAAAAAAAAAAAAAAAAAAAAAAAAAAGGATGCGCGTAGACAACCTTGAGGTCATGGGGAAGCTACAAAGGTGCAGTATATTTAAGAAATCAAGAACAGCACATTGGAACGGAGGAGCCGAAAATAATTATTGATATGGACCAGTGGAAAACAAAGGAGGTGAGAAGCTTACAAAACAAGCATATAGAGTGTTGAGAAAATAGCTAGGAATGATAATCAATACAGTGGCATATGGATGGCTTATTTTTGCCTACACGAGTCTATGGATTCAAGTTTTGAGTCGAGTGTTTGCAAAACTCTCTTGATGTAAAAACAAGCTGAGAAAAAACTCAGAAACAAAGGAGCGGGAACAGGGAACAAGGCTTGAAGAGACGTACTTTTATTGCCTGTGTCCGGGCCAGGGCTATATTCTCAAAAGGGCTAGTCCAATACAGAATAAAGAAGCGGACAGCATACTTAAGAGGAAACTCTAGAAGGGAAGCCTGTATGAAGCAGGGTAATAGTTGTCTAGAAGGGTCACGTAAGCCTTGAGCCAAGTAAGTCCTATACAATCCTTGACGCCGATAATAGTAACTGCGTTTACACAAATCACAGCATCGCGGCGTTGTGCTTGTATTAACCCCAAGTATGGTAGTCTTTATATATACACGAATCTAGACTTTCATCCAGCTTGAGATAATATATACAGAGCGCACCACCCAAAATCAAACCTGACAAGGCATATTACTACTTAACATCTTTTTCGTAATATTGCATAGGGGATTTATTCATGTACTAGTAAATACCTTGGAGATAAAATGCTCAAAGGTAAGATTTAAACGCGAAAGAAAATAAAAACATGACGTGGGAAAAGAAAATCAAGGAAGGAAACATCCCTTGTTTTGACCTATTTAGGAAAGCGGGATTTTGTGTACTTTTTATGTATTTGATTTTCTTGTTAACTCATCGTTACATTAGAGTTGGTTATTGAAGAGAAGTCTGAGTAAGGAGCTCAAAGTACGACGCGCTAGGACTACTACGCATGACGATATATGAGAAGGAACAAAGTGAACAAAGGGAAAAAAAAAAAAAAAAAAAAAAAAAAAGCAAAAGACGAATCCCAGCCCTAGTCAGCACTAACAATGCAACACGCTGCGGAGCTCTTCTTTTTGTGAAGATCTAGACTTGGCCTAGACCAGCTTCTCTATTGCTTGTTTTCTCCTCTTTTCGAACTTCGTTTTTTCTTCTCACAAATGATGCTAGCCTATTCGAGTTAAACTTCAAGTTAACGGTTGACACGTCTGATTTTAGGATGACCTTTGAGTTTGGACTGACAAATATCGTCGGAATACCTCCGGCTAAATATAGTCCACCGATACGGAATATATCGTATTGGAAAGTAGTTAGATAAACCTTCACTCTTAGATGCTACTTTAATAGATTGTTCTGTTCTAATATATGCATGAGTGTTCCCACAAAAATGACTTGGGTGGGGTATTTAGCCCAAAAAGACAAGTACTACTACTACTTACTTAAGTAAGTACTTAAGTACTACTTACATGTATACATGTATACATGTCTACACACTTTTGTAGCACATCATAGAGACATATTTCGATTCCTCTCTGCAGTCACTTGTCAATTACATTCGCGTGGCTGCACGTGAAGGTTCCCTTACCCAGATTGCGCCCAAATCTATGGTGGATTCTCGGAGTTTTCTACCAACATTTTCGATATAGTCTCGTTTTTCGTATTCTGATGACAGTAATTTAGCATGTAAATAGTGTGTACTTACTTAAGTGCTTAAGTACTTATGTAGGTACTGCTACTTGTGGTACCACCAGTACTTGTAATTCTCACTAATTCAGGGACAATCACTTCTTTTTCAGGTTTCGTGTATATAGATGCATGTATGATAGTGTGTCATAGAGCGGGGTCGGGCGAGAGGAGAATCAACAAGAGGTACTGCCGTCCATACAGAGTAACAGTCTGGGCTGCATTTATTTCTTCGCATATTTCTTTCTTTTGCATTTTTGTCTTGTCTGTACAGAAAAGTGTCGAGGCAGATAAGCCCTCCACTGTGAAAATCATCTTACTACACACCACTTTGATGTAGTAAATACTTTCTTTTTCTATACTTCTCTCCAACTATCACGTCTTAGCGCCGTAGAAAAGACTAGGTGTGTCGCTCTTGACTTGTTTTGTGATTGTTAACTTGAGACCATGAACTAAGAATGTAAATCTGCTTTATCCGAACATAGACTCCAGGATCCGAAAGCCGACAATGTTGAACTGGTAAGTCAACGGTGAGTTGGGAGTCTCACTGCGTTGGACACTTGATGATACCGCTCATCCTATCCAAACTTCATGGGATCCAGCTTCCGCACAAAGCAAGCATGATCTACGCAAGACTAACTTGATTTTCTGTTTTATCAAAACTGATTCTTGAACATTATCACACCATTAGTAGTTTAGTCCAGCTCACAAACATACTTTTTAGTTGAAATGGATTGCAAGTCTATTCTTCATCGTTCTTTAAAACTTTTGCGGCCTGTATTTCCTTTTCTGTGCAAGAGCGGTCAAAATATTACATTAGCGAGACTTGGAATCAGTATCTTAACGATCAAAGCCTTTCCAGGGTTTGGACTTACACGTACAGACCCTAAGGAATTTTGACCACCTCCACCAAAAACATTCATGGCTTCTGTTACCTGGACTCAGGATTTGGAGAATGCTATGTTGCTGCGGCGATTTTTTTTTAAATTAGGTTTTGCTTATAAAAGTAACGGGCGAAGACACTTACCTAGTACTATGGGTTTGGTATATTCATGAAGATTCAAACCAACAGGATGTAGGAACAATGAAATATCTCCAACACCATTGTAACAAAGTTTTATTTCACCTACGTAGTACATTCTGAGCTTCGGTAACGTTGTAAAGACACCGCTAAGGCATTGTTCCTTGCTTCTGCGTTCACTGCTACGACGGCAGCACGAGCGTTTTGGCCCATGGGGCCTTGAAAAACAGCGATACGCCCTTACGCTACTACAGTGAGCCAGGTTCTTCTTCTTCCTCCCGTAAAAACCGCTATGCAAGTCGATCTGATGCTTTTCATTATATTATCTCTCCTTTGTCTTCCTTGCTCTCCCCTTTGATTTCTGAGCATTCTGCAGCTTAGTCGGCCTCGGTCGGGCCTCGTGACAAATATTCGTGTCATTCGAGTTAGATTTCCCTTTCTTTTTCTCCTGGTGCTTCTTGTTGCTTGGCGCTGTTCCGCTCAATTCCCGAATATCTAAGTTTCGTATTGTTTCCATCTCTTTACCAAATGTCCCCATAATGGTCTTTTTTCTTTACTTTTTTGGATCCCATCCCGATGTGACGTGGGCGAGGTGCGAAAATCCTTAACGTAACCATCCGTACTTTTCCCACTATGTCACTGCTGCAAAAAGGAAAAAGAAAACCCAAAAAAAGAAAAACGCGCATCTTGGCTGGTCCTTGTCCATTGTCGCCATCTTCCTTGACCCTTGAAAAATTCACCAGACGGGAAAAGACCGGACGATGAGCTGGCCAACTGGATTAAAAAAAAAACAAGTATGAATATTAACAACTTAGTTAGGTACGAACCAGAAATCAGAGTCCGGCATAGAGCGCCTGTATTTTCATCACGCTATAGCATCAAGAATCGGGTTACATTGCACTAGTGATTCTCGGCCCGGAACGAACTTCCCCGTTGCATATTGGGGCTATTGGTTAGTTGTGCTTGTGATTTGATTTGATTCACACACGTACAATTTTGGTTGAGCAGCTTTGCTACTTAGCACGGGCGGGATGGGATGTCGATATATCCAGTTTGGGAAGAGCGTATTGCCTGGGTAACAAGGAAAGACACACGCAAGACTCCGCTGAGACTTAGCTGCTTGTGACTTGTGTAATAGCGAAGATCATTGCTAGACGGAGCAGTGAGAGGACCGGTGCTTGAAGTGACTTCTTAATATTACAAACCGAAAAAAAAAAGAAAATAAGACATGAAAAAGAAAAAGAAAGAAAGCATAGTAGGAAGTCTCTTATCTTCATAGTACACACCCCTCGCGCCCTCAACCGAGAGGCGAAGGGCAAGCCCTCTTACACGGAACTTCAGTTGTATTTTCTTTTTTCACTAGTAATTCCCCGAGAAACTAAAATGGATTGTGTTGCCGTCGTTGATTAATTATCATCTGAACTACACAAACTTTTTTTTTTGGTACCAATCCTGCTCTGACAGAAAAACCGAAAGATTCAAAGAGAGAAAAAAAAATGAAAAATGAAAATATAGCAAAAGGGTGGCCATACTGTGCCCTTGGACTCTCAGGCGAGAACAGGCGAGAACAGGCGAGGATGGCCTACATGGGACATTTTTGCATAATTGGATCAACAATGGCAGACAACCAGGAAATACTTACTTACTTAAGTACTTACTTACTTACTCACTTACTTACAAGGCGACTTACTTACTTAAGTACTTGCAAGACGAGTTGGCCAAGTCTCTGGAAAAGAGGCCCATATCTTCAGCAAAACTTCACATCTCTTAGAAATTGAGGCTTTAGTATTGCATTTACTGTTGTCCCGTCTTTTTGTCACATAGTACTACTACTACATACCACTAGAAGTACACGCGAAGCTTCATAAGCTCATACCTGTAAGCAGAATATTCCAAGGGGCCTTACACCAGGCTATGCCATGCCTTATCTAGTACTAAGCGTCGACTTTCTGCATTCACAGCGTGTCGATTCCCACCCACACATCATGCTTTGCTCTTTGGATGACTCGGTGATTGGCCGGGCATCGCCTGTCCCACCTAGGAGATAAGTAAGTCTTTTTTTTTTCACTGCAGCACAAAGGTTTCCACAGTCACCTATAAAATCCTGACGTGAGGTGCAACATGAAGCAGGGGTACCTAGCTCATCCTCCATCCACGCAGCAACGCTACGCTACTCGACCTTTGGGTTTGAAAGTCACTACTTGATATTCCGGAGTTGGGGGCTTGCCTCTTCGTCTTCCTTGTCGTACTACTGTTTCGTGCTTCCTGGATGACGTCTGAAATGCGCTCTGCGTTGGCAAGCGGATCAAGAAGAGCCACCGACCAACATTTTGAACCTACAGAATTCTGTAGCGGTCTGTGTATTTTGATTAAAAGTAGCTTAACTAAATCAAGGTGAAACCCTGAAACTGACAATCGAGAACGAGAAGGTTACATAGGCCGTAAAAATTCAAAAGGGAACCCAAGAAAATGATTCCAGACCGCTGCATAGTCAGTCAATTCACTACGACTATGCAAGGTATTATTTTGAACGTGTTCTTCTCGGCCACACCCGCTACCGGCCCATTAAAGGTCTTGCTAGTACTAGTAGTACCTAGACCTGCCCGGTGCGACCACAATTACGAGTATGTAGGGGGGGAAAAGAGACAAGAGAGAACTAAGAAAACTTCCTCTTAGCCCTTGTAAAAATATTTCCTTGCCATTCATAATCGCACGAGATATCAAGGATCACCCGACAAAAAAGAAACAACTGCAATAATTATGCAAGACTCTACAATGTTACCATATGGCCAGCCATAACCTGTCAAATTTTCCAGTAACTTGAGTCTTGGGTTCTCTTTTCCCGTCCTTGGTTGTTTATTCACTGTCATTCGGCCTTGATTAAACAGGGCAAGAGAACTATGGTTGCAACACACGTGTTGTTTGCGTAAACGTTGTTTGGGTGTCCACACTGGTAGTACTAGCAGGATATCGCCTGAAGTAGAACAAACAAATGCAAACCTACATTTTTGTAAGGTCGTTTTTATCAAGTGTCTCCATTTCATGCAATGTATTGGCACGGTAGCATAGTGAAAGAGGAGATATTGGCCGGGGAGCCTGTCCGAACCAGGTCTTTTTGGGGGCATAGTCTCCACGTGCTGCTCTGTTCCACTGGCCTCGGCGGGGCGTTACTTGTTCATCTCTAAGAAAAGCAGTTTCTACTCTTGATACTCTTCCCGTCGCTCAGTAAATAAGCAAGACAAATAAAGTAAGCCCCGGCGCGGAAACGAGCGTACGGCCGAGAGGATGCGTATATCCTCAGACCCTGTACGCCTTGCCATTCCAACGGACACCAGTCCATGCACCGGAATGTCTGTGCTTATTTTTTTATCCTTCCTTCTTGTTCTCTCACTTACTAGGAGCAAGATTTTCCATTGATTGTTATCCTTACAATGAGCGGAAGCATACGATGAGCCGCCCGACCTGGCGCTGATCATGGTGATGAGCTTTTCAGTCCAAGGGCCTGCGCTAAATTGGCCGCCGAATACAGTCCGGCTGACACTGATTTTCTGCTAGAGTGTGGAATCAGCAAGCTGGCATCCTTGTCTTCCTGGCCGGCGTGTCTAAACGAATGCCGGGGAAAAAAAAAAGGAAGCAGATATGTGTGCGTCATTGCCATGGGTCCCCGCTGTGGTAACTATGCTTTTTCATACGTTTCCATCCCTTTTTATAGTTTATTTCGGGCTTGATAGTTTCCAGCAACCTTCAGCCTGTGAGGCGCGAAGTAATAATTCGGGTATACTTTTTTTTTGCGTTTGTTGATTATGGTTGTATATGCGCTCGATTACTACAAAGCAAAACTTCTGTGTAGCTGGTGGTGGTGTGTGATAATCCTAAAGGCTTCCAAAATGTCGACAGAAGTAGAGAGGCTGAAAGAACAACAAAATAGCTCAACTAAAGGAGCATTCTATAAAACTGGGGGGGGGATTTGTAGACTATAGACGTGTACTGATAATAGTCTAAGTACTAGTATATACTTGTAAGATACGATAAGATGAGTACTTTCTCTATTTGCAGTTAAAATATATGATTTTCTATAAAAAAAAGCTGCACACAGCTTTTGTTCCCTGAAATCCACTTACACGTATTATAGGGTTGAGAACCCTAGTACACGATAACCATGTTCATACATAGCCGGGTGCACTTTCCTCCTTAGGATCAATAACAATATTAAAAATCGAGCATGATGACTTTGTCTCCAGTTTGAGCTTTCCAAGTTAATAGTCTCTACAATAGGCCACGGCCCACCATAGAGTGGCCTCAAACCAACTCATTAGACAGGCTTATCCAATAAAAGAAAACATAGCATGGATAGCAGCGTACAAAGACGCAAATGGAAGGTTTCAGAGCTCAAAGTCCTTGCGTGGAGCCACTTTACTTGTTTTATTTTTTCCTTTTCTTTTCTAGAGTGATACCGCCAGGATTCTGTCGGACAAGACTTATTGATTTGCTGCCGACGAAGCCGCACTGAATGATCCACCGTCTTGACCCAAGAAATGACGTTTTTGGAAAAAAAATAATACGTGTAACAAGGCTTAGGAGAGTGAACCGGCACGAGCACTAGCTTTCTGATACAAAAATAGAGTTTGAAATCTCCCGCTGCTAGGCAGACAGAGTGTGAACTGTTTGTTTAACAACGGATAATGTCTTGTAAAAAGTTTGTATTTCGTTGCTTCTTCCCGCCTACCGAGTGGCGTACAAGTGACAAGTCAAAGCATGTACTGAAATGCTCTAGAAAATTCCACAGCGACTCGCGGTATAGCTTCCTCCCACGGGAAAAATGTAGGGAAATACGGAGAGCCAGGGCAACAGCATGATTCACAGCATAACAGGACAAACTCTGGCCGCTGTTTTAAATCCTCGCAATCAATTTCGGATTATTTGATTCAAGAACATGCAAGTATCCTTTATCCTTGACTGAAGTGGTGGCACAACGTCATTGCCTATTTTTTAACATAATACTTACCTTTATTGCCTTTTTAGCCTTTCGTCAAGTGCTGCCCGACAACTCCGCGGCACGGCGGTTGAACTTTCTTATGTCTGACACACTTCTACTTTGGGGAAAAATTGAGCGCTTACAAAAAGAAAGCATAGTAAATGGCTCAATCTGGACCGACAAAAGGTCTTTACCTTAACTTCTTGTTCTAGCCGGCCGCTCTTGTAAATTGGTCGACCAGTTGTGTTTAGTCGAACCAACCTTTGAGTTGAAAGTATTTTGACTTTCACACGTTTTAGCCTATCAAAAACGTACCGAGAATTTGCAGAATGGTTTCAAGGTTAGTGGTTGAAGTTGCCCAAGAGGCCTTCAGGTACCACCCACACCAACATGATCATGTACCGAGATTCTGTAAAGCATTCTATGTAATATGGCGTTGCAGACTAAGTACTGGATGGAATTTGGCAACCCAAGAGTGAAAAGACGAGGCAAAAATTACATTTTTGAGACCCGGACACCCAAAAATAAGTGGTGCTTATCTTTTAACTCGCAACACCCCAAGATCATTCTGACCAATGGGGGTATTTTGTTGTTTCTTATAAAACAAACACCCGAGATGTGTAGGTGCTACATTTTCACTATAGGCTATGCTATTTTATGTACCACTACTAGCATACGGAGTATGAACCATTGTTTATTGGTACATACTATTGGGCCCTCCCGCTATTATCTCAAAGTGTTAATGGATCATTACTCGATGTTTCTATCAACGAAGATGAGAGGTCGATTATAAACATAGAGGCAATATCTCTTCGGGCTCACATTCAGTATACTGTTAAGTTAAAGAAGGTCATGAGCTGTGATTGGCCATACATTTAGATTTATAGGAAGACAGAGCCGTTACCTGTGAGTATTATACAGAAAGCACAAAACTCCAAACATAAGACTTAGCATTCCACTCCAAGTAGCTGTGTTGTATGAGGCGAGAAAAACAAAGCCTAGGGCTTATGTAGTACTTTTTACAGCTCCACACCGCCCTCTCATTGCACTTTCTTTTTCCTTGCCGCCAGACAAAACTACCACCCACAACAAAGTACAAAAAGAAAGCAAGACATCTATGCCTCAGTCCTGGGGCCTAACCGAGGAGGCGTCAAAATCTCAGCTGAGAAAAGCAATTTTAAGCAGACTTGAAGAGCAGGTCAAGAAAGCAGCTTTTTTGCCAGAGAACATTCAAAAGACGTGGAATATAGAGTCCAAATACAGTTATAAAAGGGCAGAGACGCCACAGCATAATGTGGGCTAAGTTTGCATTAATACAAAGGGCGTCCATGAAAGTACTTAGGCCATAGAACTGAACTGAGGAATTCTCTCTTAATTGTAATCTATTGCCGTAGACAAGACAAGGGAAGGAACGGGCATGAGATAAGAAAATCCGAAGTACCAAGACTTTGTTACAGAATGTTAGCAAGGTGAGCTTACATACGGAATGATACAGTAACATTAGTAGATTATAAATCATGTAAAAACAGAACATAAAATCCGATCCTAGAGGGTTTCGCCCTGTTTTGATATCAAAGCTTCGTATGTAAATGTGCAAGTGGTTAAGACTTTATGATAGACAAGGGCAGGCTCTCTACCCTCCCCATCATGATAAATGAGCTCAAAATTTGAATGCCCAGCTCGAATCTAGACCCCATCGACCTTCATGTAGGTGACAGCCCGTTGCTGCTGGTTTATGGCAGTAACAGGGCAGATCAATCAAGTGACCCCACCTACTCATCTCCTCAAGACTGAGGGGGCATTTTTCAACAGCTGAGGGTGTGTAGTGGAAACGCGGGGCACATTTCTATCTAGAAGCCTGTACGAAGTAGAGATAGGAATAGACGGGACGCCGGTGGTATAACACAGTCTATCGATTACATGAGCATGGGGAGTAAGCACATTTGGTTGAGTTGCTCTGCTTTGCCCCAGGTTACGTTACCCAGCTATACAGAGCATGATGTATCCCTCATTCATGATATACACAAAAACGGTTCTTGGTGTAAGTCAAACTAGTGGTACTTCGCTAGAATTTTATGTTTAAGTTCGGCAGAAAGGAAAGATCGTGGTTGGATGGCATCATGTAAGTAAACTTATATCTTAGGCACTTGCATGGACGCACTTGTTCGTTTGCTGTTTTGAGCGCATTGCAGTTGTGCAAAGACATCTGCGGCGGCAGCAAAAAGATATTTGCGCACGGAAAAAAAAAATAAGAAGCTGTTTCCCATCAGTTTCCTAAAACAAAATTCTTTCACATATCATGAGAGCTCAAAAAGATAAAGAAAAAATAAAACACGCGCTCTATCACAAGACTATGGTGGTGTCATACTTTTGCAGGAAACTGCTCTAAACAGATCAAGTGCAAATCACATTGACCAAAAGGATTCCTAGGATTGTTGACTGAGTCTCGTCCAATGATACAGCCAGAACGAAGCCCTGCAATATGGCTAAGACTAGGGTCATGATTCTGTAGCGCCGGACAATGTTGAAAGATAATCCTTTGAAAACGACTCTCGGGAAAAATAATACGTCGTGAGGATCGAGTAGTAGTAAGACTCGAAGAAATTTAGACAACCATACCTTGGCCCTACGTCATAGATGGGAGTTTAAAGGCAATATAGAGTTGTTGAGGGTTGAGAGTCAGAAGATGCAAAATATTGTAAACGAACTGGGATACGAAGTTTACAAGAACGAAACCCTAGCCCAACGAACTGATTGGTAGTAGAAGGATTATCAAAGCCCCACAAGTTGCCTTTGCTGCCTTGGAGGTTTAAAAAAAGATCACATCTGTGGCTTTTACGCCTACTTGTGAACCAACATGCAAAGTATGCCACAGTGTATTAGGTCGGGAAAGAATTACCTCTTATGTCACCGCGGTGGCCGATGCCTGCTAGTCCACCATAAGCTAGACTTGGAACTCCATTATAGAATCTCTCCGACAAGTTTATCAAGAGTGCCGGTCATTTATCTTGGCTTGGCTCTGTACACTTCCAATCATGCATATACTGACATAGCCTTGTTAGAGGTCATTGAATGTGCATAATATAAAGTTCCCTTGGCTATAAAGCATTACGGCTGGGCGGCCGCCCATGGCGAGTATCAAATCTCCATGTTTCGCTTAATTTATTGTAAACATACTGGCTGGAGATTTTGCATTTCTGATTTCATCCCCTAAGCAACTATGGTTTGGCAGTGCGCCAGAAACTGCTCTGGATTGCCTCCATTACAGTCGGGGGCAGCGAGTAAGGTTTTGTCTGGGTCTCTGATTGTTGTCCCTCACGTGGTGCATAGCCTGGAGGTTTCTCTGCTTGTTATCGTGGGCTATGCACACTGAGTGAGTGCATAGCCTAGCGGCCTACTACATAGAACAGTAGATGAAATGGAACCGATTTTGCTACAATTGCTGTAAGTTTATTGCAAGTATTCCAAAATATATAAAAGCTGCAATCAAAGCCAATGGTGGGTGGCTCTACTAAGTATTGGTTGATCAATCAATTACTCGTTTCCTCTCAATCATCTGTGCCTTAACTCAGTTTTGGTGATGGGTTTTAGAGTGGTAGTAAGAGCGGCGGTTCCGTTTCAGTTACTGGCGTATGCAGCACAGATTCAAGAATAGACGGTAGCAGTGCCACAAGTGCTCAGCTCTCGCCCCCCCTAGGCTCCCCAGGCCCAGCTCATGGATAGTGGCATGCAAGCGAGGAAATATTGACTTACACTGCATATTCAGGCACTCAAAGAACTGGCCACACAACCGCTTGATTTTCTAGCCACTTTTCTTTCAGTACATACTTATGCCCGTATATATATTAGCGCGTGAACGTTCAAGCCGAACGGTGCCCAAGTCTCACTTATTCAGCGCGAGTTTGAGCTCAATAGGCAGAGTAAAGATACAAAAGCCAGACACGACCAATGAGGCTGGGGAGATGAAAAGAAAATGACGTCGCACAAAGAGCACAGCCATTAACTTTGCCCATCTGCCCGGATCAGCTCAACTCGAATTAGATGCAACAATCGTATATGCGATATTTGTGGAATTCTGGCACACACCATCCCACCGGCTGCCTTCCAATCGTCTTTGAGGAGGGCACGAGAGCGTTGATGTGGCTTCATATACTTACAACGCTCGCTACCCATCGCTATCCGTAGAATTGCCGGCTGCGGCCCTTGAACGTCATTTTGTATGCTCCCACCTTTGCTGGCGATCGTCCTAATTGCGCGCACACAAGCACAGGTGCAGAGATAGATTAGTCACTGTGTACTCTCTGTATGAAAAAACGGCGCAAATTAAAGGAAGAATAAGGCCAGTCACATGGTGACGTGAAAAAAAGCCCGAAAATAGAAGAGGTGTCTCGCCGTTAGCTGTTGTGTAACCATCTCAAGTTATTTGTGAAGCAGCCACTTGTCGGATACAGGGGTAACTTTGCGTAGGCTACTTCGTGAAGGGGGTTTGTAGACGAGGTTTTAATTGACTTGATATTTCCTTATTTTCTTCAACTATTCTGTCATAGCGACAAATTTGGTAAGCCAAACTTAGATCCACCCTCTTAGTCGCGTCTGCCGTGGCACTGCCACTGTGATCGCAATATTTAGTAACCCCCAAGGGTTATGCTGGGATGGATAAGATAAGGTTAGTTGTCTTATTGGACCCAATGTGCAATAAGGCATTCATTGCCAGACAATTGGAGAAATCATCAAACTATATCAAACTATATTGTACTCTTTCTGTTAAGCTTTTGCTTTGCATGAGGAAAAAGCCCTCAACTTCCTCTGTCAAATGGTATGAAAATACAAAGAAAAACAAATGGTTCTGTCTCCCAAAAAATCAAAAGGTACCACCGGTGATGTGTCGATGTAAGAGCTTGGTTTTATCGAAAAATGGGTATTTAAACGCAGCTTATAAGGCCTAATAGCAAACCGCTCGTCAAGCAGCCATGCGCAGTGGTTAACCACTGTCGATACTCACCATGGTGTAGTTGGTTATCACGTTCGACTGTAACTTGCAAAGGATGCCATCGAAAGGTCACCGATTCGATTTCGGTTGGTGAGAACACATATTTTTATTTTTGGAGGTTAGTCTAGCATTAGGCAGGATAACACCTTTTTTTTATTGGGCCAACCCAAAACACCCCAGCAGCGTTATGATCACCACATTTTGTGCCTGGCTCGCGTACACATGAAACGAACGCTATGCGTGACTACAAGAGGCCTTCTGCTGTTGGTGGTAAACTCAGAAGACCTCGGAAAAACTTGAGAAGATGCAGTAAGCCTCTGAATTAAGTACATTAGTATTGGCCGTTTGGCGTGCTCTGGCAGCGAGGCCCGCACGTGGCGACTTTGGCCATTATAGCCGCTGTTTCAAGCACAAATTGCGCAGTACTAACTTGTTTAATCTGCTAACATGAGAAGAAGACCTTCCATTCATAAACTTGTCTAAAGGCAGCCAAATGTTTTTAAGCACTTTGCACATAGCCTGATGGTAAGTGAAAAGGGGATGTACCAGTACTACTGGTAGTAGATAGCGAAGGTTTTGGGTACTACTGAGAGGTAGGCCACTCCGTCTTTCTCTTCCTTGGATAACTCTAAAGTCCCTCTGGGGCTCTCAGAGCCTGTGCTAACCACTAGTAAACAAGCGCAAGCTGCTCGGTCACAGGAAGGGCGGAATCATGATCCGGGTTTTGAGTTTGCCCTGTTTGCCTAGCAGTTTTCTTTCTCGTCAGGCTTAATCTGCACATGGACGCCCACATTCCTTTTGGCGGCTTCGATGGCGGTTCGAGATGTCGAAGCAGGAGACGCCTCGCTTTCACAGCCGAGCAACAAGGCAAAACTTGGGGAGGCTGAATCTTGGATTGTGGGCTTCAGTTGAAACACCAGTTACCAGTCTCAGCTCTCTACGCTCTATGGGCTTGCAGGTTATATGTAAACCCATATTTCTAGGTTGCAAATCACCGATAGAATAGAGACTGGAAATGGTGCTGGAACTTTCATTTGTTACAAGTGCCGACATAGCGCACCCAGTGGCAATGACGCCCTCGTGGCGATCGGAAAAAGTACTGGCGCACACACACATCGCTAACTGGCGCCCGACATCAGTCACAAGCGGAGAAAACATGAGGCTTTTTTTTTTGTTAATTATTCATAATTTTTTTTATCATTATCTATAGTTGCTTTATGTGTCGGTGAGCCTTTCAAGTCACACGCAAACCCAAGTCCAGCCCAGCTCTCGGAGAAGACAGCATTAAATACCGTGCATAGATTGTCCCAATAAGGAAGGGCCAACAGACGGAAGAGAAAAAGAAAAAAAAAAAGAAAGGGTTCTGAAAGGGGGTATCAATATTTTGTTTAGATCGTCAAAAAAAAAGAAAAATTGCTGTCGCCCTAGACGACTGGCTGGACACGAAACAGAGTTGTTTAGGGTTTGTCCGTGACAAGTGGAGGCTTAGTTCCACCAGTCACCCTGGTCCTTCATGGCGCGGGCCACCTTGACGAAGCCGGCAATGTTGGAACCAGCAACCAGCGAAGGCAGCTCGCCTTCCTTGGCGGGGACGTACTCCTTGGCAGTGACCAGAGCGTTCTCAAAGGCATCCTTCATGATCTTCTTCAGCTTTCCGTCAACCTCCTCCGAGGTCCAGGGCAGACGCTGCGAGTTCTGGGCCATCTCCAGACCGGACACGGCGACACCACCGCAGTTGGCAGCCTTGCCAGGAGCGTACCAGATGGCCGACGAGCCCTTGGCAGCGCGCTCAGCCTCGAACACGTCAATGGCGTCCTGCGTGCAGCCCATGTTGGAGCCCTCGGCAATGGCAATGCAACCGTTGGCAACCAGAGTTGCGGCCTCCTCCTTGGACACCTCGTTCTGGGTGGCCGAAGGCAGGGCAATGTCGACCTTGCCGACGTGCACCCACGGGCGCGCGCCGTCAATGTACTTGAACTTGGCACCGGCATCAAAGGTCGTCAGCGACTGGCGGGCAACCTTGAGGTCGGCAATCTTGGCAACCTCCTCGGGCGTGAAGCCCTCGGCGCCAGTGGCAACCAGAGCGCCCTTGGAGTCGGACAGAGAGACGACAGTGGCGCCGAGCTCAATGCACTTGAGCGCAGCGTACTGGGCGACGTTGCCCGAGCCGGAAATAGCCACACGCTTGCCCTTGAACGAGCCACGGCCAGCCTCGGCAAGCATGTACTCGACGTAGTACACCAGACCGTAGCCGGTGGCCTCGGGGCGGATCAGCGAACCACCCCAGGCAAGGCCCTTGCCGGTCAGGACACCCTCCCAGCGGTTGCGGTACTTGCGGTAGGCACCGAACATCCAGCCAATCTCGCGGCCAGACACACCGATATCACCGGCGGGCACGTCGGTGTCGGCGCCAATGTGCTTGCTCAGCTCGCGCATGAAGGCCTCGCAGAAGCGGCGGATCTCGTTGTCCGACTTGCCCTTGGGATCGAAGTCGGCACCACCCTTACCACCGCCCATGGACACTAATGACTTGTTAGTACTTTGTTGGATCGTTATAAGGGGGGTATATAAAATGGAGACGTACGGCCAGTCAGGGCGTTCTTGAAAATCTGCTCAAAGCCAAGGAACTTCAGGATCGACAGGTTGACCGAAGGGTGGAAGCGCAGACCACCCTTGTACGGGCCCAGGGCCGAGTTGAACTGCACGCGGTAGCCACGGTTGACCTGGAGCTGGCCCTTGTCATCTTCCCAGACGACACGGAACTGGATGATGCGCTCGGGGATCGAGACGACCTTGAGGGCGGTGCGGAACTCGGGGTTCTTCTCGAACAGAGACGAGTTCTCAAGGGTGCTGACGAGCTCTGTAAAGCAAAAACGGACGCAGTTAGTACGCGGTTCGGACCTGGATGCAGAGGGAGGGACGAAGACTCACCCTTGTAGGCCTGCTCGAATTCGGGCTCAGAAGGGATGTTGGACATTTTGGCGGTGGTGTAGAAGAAGATTGGTGGTATAGATGAGTAATAAAAAAAAGGAGAAACTAACGAACCAGAAAGCGAAAAAAAGAAGAAAAAAAGTCCTGCCGATTGAAAGACGGGGACAGCAGCGCCTTTATATCTGGTCGATGGACCCAACTCAACTTCTCCCCCACTACGCAAACTCCATTGCAACAAGGGCTTCTACTAGAGTATTTTGCTACGCTCGGCCCATTTTCTCATCCTCGTCCCATTTCTTTCTTGTTCTCAGTCCAGTTTGAGAGGGCTAAAACAGAACAGGGCTAGAGCGAGGCCGGAGTTTGCACACGCCCTCTGGTGCCTCTATATAAATCCCTGTCGCCAGTCCCGGGAAGCTTCAACGCTTGACTAACACCGTCTAATCCTTTTTTGGCATAGCGCCCAAGCGCACAGCGAAAAGTAGAGAAAACCCCAGAGTTTGGTGGGGGAATTCAGGCCGTCGCCGAACACCCGCAGGAACCTGCGAAAGTACGAGTCGCACATCAAAGGTCGCAGAGACTAAGAAAATACAGGCTGCTTCGTGCTGATGCATGCATGCACTGCGACGCACAACTGAGGAAACGCGGCCCAGAGATAAACAAAGTACGCTGTTCTTGTGGCTCTGGTTCTGGTTCTGGTTCTGGGGAGAGAAAAAAAAATAATCCCTCAATGCTAGCCATCATCATCTGCAGCATGTCGTCCCAAAGCAAAGGGCGCAAGTTCACGGCCAAGAAGTTGCGAAGCCGGAGCTGAGCTAGCCTGCAGCATTTTCTATGTCAGTACGGAGTAGTACTGTGTAGTTACTGGTATTTGAGTAAGTATGCTGCCGTTTGTCCTATCTTCAACCACCAAAAGTTTCCCGTCTCCTGTCTCATGCCAAACTTCCTGTTATCAAGCGCTCCTCATTGGCCCCCTCACTTACGCAGTAAATAAGCCAAGTGCAGCTGGGCGTGGGGATGCTGGAGGTAGCGGGTGAGGTAAATAATTAAAGCCAGCTTAGTCGTTTCAACCCTATCCTAGATTGTGGCTCGGCTCGGAGAAGAATTGAGCGATCGGAGTCAACGAAGCGTCTGCGGCAAAAATGCGTAAAAGTAATAGATCATTTTGAAACCCAGCGAAAGGAGAAATTTAGCACATGCACCCTACAATGCTTCAGCCAAGCCCACTAATTGTCCAGCAGCCACTCCTCTAAAATAAGCATCTTACAGTAGGTGGCCCCGCCGTTTGCCACTAATTCTCATTCCAGTCGTGGCCATAACAGCACAATTCCATCATCAGAATCAATTTCTGCGTCCAAGGTCAAGACAACAAAGTCAGCACAGAAAATTACATCGTACAGAAAATATTAAACTACGGGCTCAGAAGATTACTGAATACTCCGTCGTAAGCGTCTGACTCGGCCAATCCTTGTTTTGCCTTTTTTTTTTTTTTTTTTTTTTTTTTTTTTTGGCTTTCTCTAAAACTTGGCTCTTTAGTCCTTCGGCAAGGACGCTGGTTGGCTGCAGTCCTGAATATCTATTACGCGACACTTTTTCTTAGCTATATCGGCGAGGCCCATCGTGAGGCAAACAAGCTTGTAAATCGCCCGAGAAAAGGCCATGGACGAAAACTAAAGAGGGGAATTAGATTCTGACTAGCCAGTAATGAGTAGCTGCTTTGCAATTGTTGGTTGGGTCTCTACGATCAATAGGGAGAAGATCAGAGTGTGCGTCTCGCAATGTACAGCATGGCATCGATAAAGTGAGTTGAAACCATTTATCAGTTAATCAGCCAGTTACAGAGTAATCAAGTCAATCTGTCATTCATGTCCGATCTTCGCTGTTTATCCTCTGTTCGTAACTTTCGCAGCTGTCCCATTCGTTCATTTAGCTGCCCATCGGTGGGTGCCGCCGCTTCCATGCGCGAACAACCGCTGCCTGCCGCTTTCCCACAAGCCGTTCTAAACTTACCCACCAAAACAGCATAGCAGCAACCGCCCCTCCGATTTGCTCCGATACTCGCCAACTTTAACTCCGCAGAAACCAACAGGCCAAGCCTTGTAATCACATGTACGGAGTAGTGCCCTTTACTATTTCTAGTACGGAGTAGTATTTCCATCATGGATATGCATTGACTACAGGCCGATGTCGGGCGTCTTCTACTAAAAGCAGGAGCACCTACACGCCACGCCTATGCCAATGCCCACGCCCTTGAACTGCATCGCAACTGATTGATAACTAACTTCTGTCATCTATCTTTCTCCAAAGCTTGGCTGTTCAATGTAACCAGACAGGGAAATGCGCCCGCCAACCAGTCGAAAGAAAAAGCATCTGAATAACCCGTCCAACCTAGATGTCATTTGGTTGCAACAAGGGAAACTCGCCGATAAGACGCCCGCAAGCACGAGGTAAATATCCAGTGCATGGATTGCACCTGCATGATTCCTGCCAGATCCACAAAGTTTAAACAATCGCCCAGGCGCCGTGGTTGGCTGGCTCAGCTCGGTTTTCAATAGAGCTTTGGCCGCATTGTCCATGAAGACAAAGGGGGGTGAGCTTGAGCTCATCATCTGTGCTGTCACTTTGCCTGCTGTCTTTGGATGGCGGTCACCAGTATGTAGATGTGAGTGAGGCCGACGTTCCATAATGGGCAGCGACATCGCACGCCTGCATACTTTGTGATACTACTACTCTGTACTTGACTTTAGATATTCTCTAGTTTTGACTTAATACTTTGTAGATCCGGGTATTTCGGTAGACTTGATGAGAACAACCGGCTGTTCACCTACGGCGTACACAGCCCAAATGGAGCATGATGTCATTTTGTTACCAGTCAACCCATGGCTCTATTCCGTACTCAAATTCCATGTCCCTTCTCCCGCTTCCAAAACTTTATCTCTGTCTTGATACAAACTTGTGCCCATGAAATAAGATGTGACGTGCGGGGTACAGGTTGTGAGACTGCTCAGCCGGCACAATACTTTCACAATGACCTCATTGATGTACACTAGCGCCACATAGCGGGACCAGCTGTGGCGCATAGGCACAATATATGTGGCGCCATTTGGAGCAGGGGTTTTTGAAGAGGCCAGCTCGTTCCTTCCATTTGCGGCCCATGTCTAGAGCTAGGGAAGCTTGCCTCAAGATCAGCTCCAACTTTCTTAGAAATCAAATCTCGACCCTCTCTAAGAACTTGTTCTTATCATCTATAACATTGTTTCGAGTCTTGTTTCGAGTCCCTACCCAGCACGACACTATTCGGATTACACTTTTATCTACAACCTCGAAACCCCCTACCGGTCGAATCTGGCATTTATTAATACTATATTAATCCACAATGGTTAGCTTCAAGACCTTCATGGTCTCGGCCCTGGTGGCTGTGGCGTCCGCCAAGTCGGCCGTCATCGACCTGATCCCATCCAACTTTGACGATGTGGTCATTAAGAGCGGCAAGCCTACTCTGGTCGAGTTCTTTGCTCCGTGGTGCGGCCACTGTAAGAGCCTGGCGCCCGTGTACGAGGAGCTTGCCACTGCCTACGAGTTTGCCAAGGACAAGGTGCAGATCGCCAAGGTCGATGCTGATGCCGAGCGCTCGCTGGGCCAGCGCTTCTCCGTTCAGGGCTTTCCTACTCTGAAGTGGTTCGACGGTGTCAGCGACAAGCCCCAGGAGTACTCGGGCGCCCGCACTCTCGAGGCCTTGTCGGCCTTCGTTGAGGAGAAGTCGGGTGTCAAGCTGCGCAAGAAGTGGACTCCTCCCAGCGCCGTCCAGATGCTCACCGATATCTCCTTCACCGAGCATATTGGTGGCGACAAGGGCGCTCTCGTTGCTTTCACTGCTCCTTGGTGCGGCCGTAAGTTTTCTATCTGCCAATCTTTAAAAGATCCACCCTTGCTAACTAATTACTCGCAGACTGTAAGACTCTGGCTCCCGTCTGGGAGAAGGCTGCTGAGGACTTCAAGCTGGATAACGTCATCATTGCCAAGGTCGACTGCGAGGCTCCCAACAGCAAGGCCATTGTTCGTGCTCAGGGTGTTAACTCGTACCCCACCATCAAGTGGTTCCCTGCCGGTAGCACCGAGGGTGAGCTGTACCAGGGCGCCCGCTCCGAGGAGGGCATCCTTGCCTTTGTCAACGAGAAGACCGGCCTTCACCGCGCCGTTGGCGGCAGCCTTGGTCCTCTTGCCGGCACCCTGACTGGCCTAGACACTTTGATCGCTAAGCTCACCGGCGGCTCCACGCTGGCTGATGTTCTGGCCCAGGTCAAGACCGAGTCGGCCAAGCTCACTGTCGACGTGCAGAAGAAGTCAGCCGAGTACTACGTGCGCGTTCTGACCAAGCTGGAAAGCAACCAGAACTACGTCAAGAAGGAGCTGGCTAGACTGCAGGGCATGCTGTCCAAGGGTGGTCTGGGTTCTGAGAAGCGCGATGAGCTGACCATTAAGACCAACATCCTGAAGAAGTTTGAGGATGTCAAGATTGCTGTTGTTGATGGTGCTGCTTCGGCCGCTGAGAAGGTTGGCGATTCTAAGAAGGCTGCTGCTTCGGCTGCTGGCAAGGCTGCTGACGCCGCCGCCGAGAAGGTTGAGGGCGTCAAGAAGGCTGCTGCTTCAGCTGCTGGCAATGCTGCTGATGCCGCCGCCGAAAAGGCTGAGGGCGTCAAGGAGGCTGCTGCTTCGGCTGCTGGCAAGGCTACTGATGCCGCCGCCGAGAAGGCTGAGGGCGTCAAGGAGGCTGCTGCTTCGGCTGCTGGCAAGGCTGCTGATGCCGCCGCCGAGAAGGCTGAGGGCGTCAAGAAGGCTGCTGCTTCGGCTGCTGGCAAGGCTGCTGATGCCGCCGCCGAGAAGGCTGAGGGCGTCAAGAAGGCTGCTGCTTCGGCTGCCTCCAACGCCGCTGAGGCTGTTGAGAAGAAGGCTGGCGAGATCAAGGATGAGCTGTAAACGGCTCGTTGTGGACAAAACTGATCGTACACAATGTGAACCCATTGGTGTACTACTCCCCCCATCTCTGTAAAGCTAAAGGGCCGTGAGTTCTGGTACTTCATAAATTCAACAATAAATAATCAAATTGCAAAATTAAACAATTTTCATTCATTCATAGCAAATGTAGGCAATATGGTGCTGATAAGGGGCGGACAGGAAGGGGAAACTAGAGCTTCAGGAAGACTTGCTGGCGCTATCGCTCTTTTCCTTGGCTGCCAGAGCCGACTCAAGACTATCCAGACGTCGAGACATTTCATCCACTGTAGATCGATTAGTTCCTGTACAAAGGGAGTTCACTGCTGTAGACACTAAACTTACTCTTCGCAAAGATCTCACTTGACACGCCAGCAAACTTGTTGCTTAGCGAATTCAGAAGCTCTTCAACGGCAGAATTGAGATCGGCGTGAGCGTCATCAGGGACCTGGGAGTTATCAGAGACTGTGGGTTCTATCTTTGAGTATAAAATGTGATGGATTTGCTTACCTCGGGCCGGTTGGCAGCGGCCTTGGAGCTAGGGCTTCCGGTACCGTCCATTATTGGGGGATAGACAAAAGGCAGATTTGCAATGGTGGACTCCGCCCGATTCGCGCTCTAATGGGGTATATATGAAAAGTCTGGTAGTTTCCAGTGAGTTGTTGGGAGTTTGGTGTATCTATTTGCCTATATTAAGTCTAACAACCCAGTCTACTTCCCTGCAGTACAGCGCGTCAAGTCGTGGTGGTTGAAGTGAGAGAGGGTCCCTCGGTGGGATAGCCTAGAATCGCTTTAATTGGCCAGGACAAGCGGGTCCTCTCGGTGAGGCAAAAACCCTGTGTCAATTAGTACTGGTTTTACAGGGCTCTATTCCCCATTGTACCGGGACTTTACTGCTCGTGAAGCGCCAGAAATACCTTATGAGGCGCATAATTGACACACGCCTGTATAAAATATATCACCTGAGCGTGCCAAACCAACGTCATCCGACTGAAGCTGTTCATCGCCCAACAAACCGAACAGGCCTTGAGCAGCGCATTAATCTAAGCTGCAGCAATTTCACCCTTTCAAGAGTGGCGTTTTAAACAATCGCATTACTTATCCCAACACCTACCATGTGCCTACCTGGCCATTCTTCCTCGATAGCATCGACCTGCTTCTAGAATACTGCCTTCCTCTACGCTGGGCCTTGACATTCATTAATTATCCATTAGCAAACTATACAAAGCTACCAACTACATGGTTACATTTGTTCTCAGCATCGCCTGCAATCTCACTACCTCGACCTCTTTACACGCCACTCTCGAACCGCTTTTTGTGCCTTCCTCGATATCTTCACCAAGGCCGCCTGGCTTTATAGCCTTGTCGGTAAGGCTACATGCCGTCCCCCGAACCTACGACAACCCCGGCAGCGGAGCCTACGCCTGCAGCCATAACTGAGCGTCGGCGAGGCAATGAATCGTTTCCAGCATACATCCTAATTGCCGTGCTCATATGGCTCATTCTAACACCTGACGACAACTCGGGCGTGCTCCCTCTGGGTGACGTGGGGTCAAGGCGCCTAGAGCACGAGAAGTACGGCCTTCAAGTCCTCCAGAACGTGTCCTGGGGCGCTTTCGCGCCACAATTAGATGCAACTGCGGCGGAACCTGCTGCCTCGAGACTGCTTCTACGCGAGGAGTTGCCAACCAATTATTCTGGTAATCTGACTCTGACAGAAGAGGAACAGTACATTGGCCAGCATCTGGGGTTCCTGAATCTGACGGGTTTCCGCAAGGGCGACAATTACTCGTGGCAGGGACTTGATGAGTTTCGATCGAAATGTGATCACCATCATCGCGAAGCCTCGTTGAATAGTGACAGCCATAAAGATACTTGGAGTCCACGCGATGTCCCGGTCTGGCACAACATGTCTGGAGCTGTTACGGGCGGATGGACCCGGTCATCTGTCGCCGGCGCATCGCGCGAAGCCATGGATTATAATCTGACGCAACTTTCTTCGTTTGTGGACTGGCTCAAGCCCGACGAGGATTGGGGCTGGAACATGACTGAGTCTTCTATGGGAACCATGAAGTTGACCTTCTACGACCGACTGTCAAAGGCTATTGGCAACTATCCCGTCTCCGACGACACCAAGGACTTGGACCCCGCAAAGATGGACATGTATCGTGCCACGCCTCTGTATGCTTCTGTCTCAGTTGAAGATGAGAGTAACCGCTACGAAATGTGGGATATGACGATGCACGGTCTCCACTGGCCTGTTGCCGGTGCTGTCTTATTGAGTACCACTAGTGACAAGTTTGATGGAATCTTTGCCCTGCCTCTTCTGGCTCCAACCAAGGAAATGTTCATTACCGGTCGCCACGCTTTGAATGCCTCGGTAACGCAACGCCTGGTGCTCAAGGAAGACGAAATATTTTCCGACCCGCGCATCCCATGGGGCGCCGACGACTATGGCAA
Organism: Thielaviopsis musarum; assembly: GCA_001513885.1. NCBI lineage: Eukaryota > Fungi > Ascomycota > Sordariomycetes > Microascales > Ceratocystidaceae > Thielaviopsis > Thielaviopsis musarum. The sequence continues at coordinate 36,578 of LKBB01000016.1, forward strand.
CGCCTTTTCCCCGCTGCCGCAGTGCGAATACATTATGTTTCTGCAGCTTCTTCCGCCTGACAAGAACCAACTCCTCCGGGGTCGTCCGCATCAGTCGCCCCGGGACGTTTTCGATGAGATGGAACGAGAGCTAAGATTTCCGCAGGGCGCGCCGATCCCGCATGTGCCGCCACTGCAAATGTCGGCCATTATTTACTCGCCTGACTGTGGCTTCTATATGGAGAGTACCGGGCCGCCTGCGGTTCCGTTGGCTGAGGGCCGACACTTTATTGGGCTAAAGGCACCGGTAGTCAAGGCGCAGATCAACCAGGTACTGTTGGGACTTTTCTGCGTGCTCTCGACGCAGCTGGCTTTGATCAAGCGCCAGATGCGGGAGTCGTCAACTCCTTCAACTCTGGGTCGGGTCAGCTTCTTCACCATTTGCATCATGGCGATTGCCGATGGCCTCCTTATGATGTTTATTATGGTTTTCTTGCTTACATCGCACTCATCAATGGTGGTCGTTGCTCTGGTATTTGTGTCAATGATGGCGACTGTGATGGCAATGGTATTTGTGTACAAGGTTTTCCACACTCAGCTTCCAGACCGCATCAGAGAACGTGAAAGGGCGAGAGCTCTTGCTGCTGCTTCTGCTCCGCCGGCACCGCCTGTCGCTCGGGAGCCAGACGGCCCTATTCTCCCCGTATCAGTTCCCCAAACTGAGTCGACGTCTGTTTTGTCTACGGCTGTTGATAACGCTGCGTCTTCGACTAGCTCAACGTCCCGTGTGCGAAGTCCATCGCCCGATTCTGATGACGGCCGCGAGAATGACAGTTTGCTTCCAACTACACATCGCCCGGTTTCTCCGCCGATAATTATTCCCTCAGATCAGGACATTGATTCGGAGATCCAAGAGCAAATCATCGGCCCTCCTCCACAGGCTGCCACTCCTACCAATGCTACCAATACGGGAGCAAACGCTGTTTCAACCACAGGCTTTACGACGTTGAACTTTACCCATGTGATACGTTGTATCCTCCTCTTTGCTGTCATTCTCATTATTGTTCTCCTATCCACATTTGCTCAGCGGCGGTCAATCCGTGCCATTATCTTCAACACTCTCTCGTTCCTATATTTGTCTTTATGGTTCCCCCAAATTTACCGAAACATTAGCCGCAACTCCCGCCGCGCTCTCAGCTGGGAGTTCATGATTGGCCAGAGCGTATGCCGCCTCATTCCGCTTGCATATCTCTACACTGTCAACGACAACGCGCTGCTCCTCCCCACCGACCGGTATGCTTTTGCCGTCTTTGCCGGACTCGTCTGGCTACAGCTCTGGCTTCTCGCCGCACAAGATTTCCTAGGTGCGCGCATTGGCGTGCCCAAATCGTGGTTCCCCGAGGGCTGGGACTACCACCCGATTCTTCGCGAGGATGGGCTAGAAAACTGTCCGTTACCGATTGGAATTGCCGAAGCGCCGCTCAAGGTGAGCACTTCTTCGGTGTCTTCAGCGGCGTCAATTAACTCGTCGTCGCCGCTGATGCCCGGTGAGTCGTCGGGAGGTCAGTCATCCCGCGCAGAGTGCATCCGTTTGCTAGATTGTGCTATTTGTCGTGAGGACCTGGAACTTCCGGTGCTTCCAGCCGGTGAAAAGGATGTTGCGGGAGTAGCTGGTGTATTTGCTCGCAGGGCGTACATGGTCACGCCCTGTGGTCACGTGTTCCACACGCAGTGTCTGGAGGGCTGGATGCGGTTCCGGCTTCAATGCCCGAACTGCCGCGAAGATTTGCCGCCACTTTAGATTGAATTTTTTGTATTGTTATGTCCTGTTCTTCTAGATACCATTGTTATTTTCATTCATATGATTTATTATTTCCAAGCAAAGCGCTGTTGGCCAGGTTACAGGGTTTTCGTGTTCTTTAACCCTATGGTAATACAGTAAACCAGGGTTATAGCTCTATTTTTTTCTGAGAATCTTATATTTATGAAAAGGCTATGTTTAAAGCAAAGTTCCCAGTTATATATACCCCACTAACAGTTTACTATGTAGTTTGTTAGCAAATATATTAGATGCTACTTAGAGGTTCAAACCCTACTTAACCCTTCCATTAGCATACTGTTAGGGTATGCAACTATTTTTTGGTCTACTGTTGTTTGACCTGCCATCGCACGTACAATAGGGAGGAGCTAGCCTAGGTACCCACTGTAATGACCACAGGCAACTATCACAGTGCCATACTCAGCTACTAGCAAATGAGTCATTGGATTGACAGTTTTGAGTTTGAGTATTTTAGGTTGGATCCAGTTGCATGTTCTTGTTATTTGTTTTACTTTAGTCCTTAATTGAATCTTGTCTATTTTACTACTACACCTAGCTAGCCTATCTGTATATAGCCCTTGACAAGATTCAATTCACCCCTTCTTCTTTCTTTCGTTCTTGTCTCGTCTTGTCTCGCCTTATCTTTCTACCTTATCTTATCTCTGTCCTGTTGCGACCGAAACAATCCGGATTCGTGTAACCAACCTCTCCCCAACCTGCATGCGCCCTAACGCGTATGACTCCGACCTTCGAGGTACCTGAATCCGACTGTACATCATTCGCAACAACAAGCGAGCACTACCCTGCCCCAAGCGTCACAACGCCTGACGTCACCTGTGTAGTTGGGCCAGAAGTAGGTTTTGCCGATCTCCGCCATCATGACTCGTCTGCCCGGGTGGATCAGGAGGGCAGAGTCGTGAGTCGACTGTAGTACGGCCGTACACAGCGGTTCTGACGCTGGCGGCCAGAGCTTCTTGCGGAAGCGGGCCCATCCGTTCGAATCTAGCATGCACTCAGACAGTGTCATGTGGAGGCCTTTCAAGTTGTCGGGCCATCGCTTCGCTCCATCTTTCAGGGTAGTGCAGATGGCTCGGTACTGGTCGTCCTTCTCGAGAGCTGCATGCCAGAGGCCGGACAGTAGCGAGTCTGAAAATGGTGATGGTTCTGCAGGAGGCGGGAGATCTCCCGCTGCGCCACTGTCCGGTTGTTCGGATTGGTGAGGGCGATGATGAGTTCCGAGAGCAGGAGGCTGGATGTGGCATCCAGAGTCAGATAGAAGCACTTGAACAGGGGAAGTGCTTTCTGCAGGGGCTTGGCTTTGATGTGCAAGTAGACATACCCCACAAATGCATGGTGTTCCTCAGGGGTAGTGGGGTTGTGAACCTGGAGGGAAATGCAAACTGCCCAAATCCAGCTGTCCAGGTCCTCAGGTCAGCTAGAGAAGATAGGAAGCCAGAACTAGAGATGGGAGGATAGTGCTGGGGCCCTACCTTGGAACTGGTGGCCTAAGGCACCATAGTCGTCAGACATCATGACACTAGGGGTGGGGTAGTGTTCACTTGTTGTTGCAAACAATGTACAGTCGGATTCAGGTACCTCGAAGGTCGGAGTCATACGCGTTAGGGCGCATGCAGGTTGGGGAGAGGTTGGTTACACGAATCCGGATTGTTTCGGTCGCAACAGGACGGAGATAAGATAAGATAGAAAAAATAGGCGAGATTCAATTAAGGACTAAAAACAAATGACAAGAACATGCGACCGGACCCAACTTAAAATACCCAAACTCAAGACTGTCAATCCAATCACTCATTTGCTAGTGGCCAAGTGTGGCACTGTGATAGTCACCTGCAGTCATCATAGTGGATACCCAAGCTGGCTCCTCCCTATTGTACGTGCGATGGCAGGTCAAGCGACAGTAGACCAAAGAAATGGTCGCGGACCCTAATATGTACAAGCAAAACTTTTATTAGGGGAATATACTTAGGGTTATAAGGGGTTTTTGTTATATTGTGGGTCTAGATGCAGAAATTCTTGTTATAATCTTAAGCATCTAGGTTTATAACTGTTTGTATGGGAAAATCGTAAAATTCAGTGGCCGACATAACTATATACCAACTATATTTATATCATGTACATAACTATAACCCTGGTTTACTGTATCAAAGTGGTTCAGACAAATCTTTATCAAACTAACCACCAGTACTACTAATAAATCTCCGACGTCGAGACCGGGCGTGTGCTATCCTTCCTAGCCAACATACAAAAAATGTTTTAAATCTCTTGCCCGGGACCCCCAACGATCACCAGTTTGATGTTCCGAGTGTTTAGAGCACCACTCCCCTGTGCCACAAATTGCAGGCAATCATGTTTCCTACCCTGTTTAAGCCCTCGAACAATGAAATGGAGACTTCAATCTACGGAGTAGACCATTTTGGCTTTTTTTCTGTGATTGTTTTGGCTTTTTTTCTGTGATTGTTTTGGCTTTTTTTCTGTGATTGTTTTGGCTTTTTTTCTGTGACCGTTTTGGCTTTTTTTTTTCGTGACTGTTTTGGCTTACTGCAGGGCTGTTTTGATCGCTGTTGCACTTTTTACAGCACCTTTGTGTTGGCGTAAGCGCTGGCAGTAGTAGAAAGCTGCATGTGTGTGGGTTGGTGTTTGCGTTCAGGCGAACCTGCTAAAGGAGAAGTACTAGTACTAGAACTACTGAAATACCCAATAGCGACTTGTTTGTTCTTTGTGCTTTGTCCTTCTTGAAGTAGATTTCGGTATGAGGCTGTGTCCAGAAAACCTGCGTTCAGTCCTCGCCCACCGACCTTTCCAGCTTGGCATCCATCATGGGGAGGGTGGAAATCGGGCGATCTTCTGCCTTTTGCAAAGTCTCATGCTTCTGAACCGCTGGCATAAAGGTCATATGGGCCGCTAACATAACTAACATCACAAAGATGCTTGTGTGATTGGCTGCAGACACGTTTTTTTACGCGAGCTAACGCTTGCATTACGGCGTAGAGGTGTTTTCTAGGTATCGGCCATATGCAAATTGTGCACAGTTAGTACGTACGGAGTAGTACGCTGTGGATACACATAACAGCACTGAAGGCACTGTATGCCTATCACATTTGCCCAGAGATGGCATGGCGTGGGTCCTGTTACAGAGCTCCTTATAGCCTTATAGCGGGTGTGATATCAGTGCGTGTGGCCGCATTGAATTTAGAGACCTTGCTGAATTAGGTATGATTTTCTTTCCAAAATATTCTGAATGTCAATAGTTTTTTTTTTCTTTTTCTATTTTTTCCTCTCTCTTTTTTCTCGCTGTTTTTTTTTTTACCTAACAAGTTCTCGAGTTCTATTTCTCGTGCATTTCCTATCATCATCTCCATCTTACACTCGTGATTTGCACTTAGGAAGCTCTTTTATCGTGTTTTCCCCCTTCTCGTGCCCGTCGCCAACACAGGCCCTGCTTCGTTTCAGTCACTGAGCTGCCCATATTGACACCATATTGACAATTGAACGGCCCGCCTTCACCGAAATATTTGATTGAGAAATTCCAATCATCATAATTATCGATAAGACTTTATCGCCATCGACATCTGCCTGTATTTACATTACCGAGCTTTCCCGGTATCCACAACCACAATCGAAGCTTTATTCAACAGCTTCCGCTGCTTAGCTACCAAGTCTAGAGCTTGGTCAGACTCTGTATTTTTTCACATCTCACTTTGCGTGAGGCCTTGCCCCTCGGCAGGGCTTTACTCAGCTACCACCACAAGCAGTAAAAAGCACTGCACAAAAGCTACTCGCAATAATGAAGAGCACGCCTCTCATCATCAATTGGCATGACCAAAACTCACCAGTCTACTCGGCCCATTTTGAACCGGGTGGCAAAGGTAGACTGGCGACGGCTGGTGGTGATAACAATGTCCGGGTAGGCACTACCCGTATGTTCACAATCGCAATGGAGCTATACTAACAAACTCGCTTTTAGATATGGAAAGTTGAGCGCAACAACGAAGACCGCAAAGTCGAATACCTTTCTACATTAGTCAAACACACACAAGCTGTAAACGTTGTGAGATGGGCACCTAAAGGTTTGTTTGCTTGGTATCTGCATTCTAATTCGTCTTTGACAATTACTGACGTCAGAACTTGCCTACAGGTGAAATACTAGCTTCCGCCGGCGATGATGGTAACGTCATTGTTTGGGTCCCGTCCGAATCACATCAAGTGGCCTTTGGCTCCGAAGGCCTCGAAGACAAAGAAACATGGCGTGCTCGTCACATGTGCCGTTCAAGTGGCGCCGAAATCTACGATCTTGCCTGGTCTCCCGATGCCAGCCATTTTATTATTGGCAGTATGGACAACATTGCTCGTATCTACAACAGCCAGACCGGGTACCTGGTCCGCCAAATCGCTGAACATAGTCACTACGTCCAAGGCGTGGCATGGGATCCCCTCAACGAGTACATCGCGACACAATCTTCCGACCGCTCCGTACATATCTACTCATTGAAGACCAAGGACGGTCAAAACACATTGGCCTCACTCGAAGACACCAAGGCTGCCAAGGTTGCTGGCCACGTGAAGACTGATCTTCCTCCGCGTCGAATTGTTGCTAATAGCCCGGCACCGTACGATGCTACGAGCTCACAGACGGCCATTCCCTCTATTGAAGGCAGCGGCGATACCAGCTCGCCCGTGCCCTCGGCGCCTGCGACGCCCAACTCCATGGCCATGAACCCGCCATCAACTATCCCCCGTTACAGACCCTCGCCGTTTGGATCGCATAGATCTGTTACGCCAGAAACGGCAATGCCATTACCGGCTGTCATGCAGATGCAGGTTGAGGCCTCTCCCAAACCGCCTCTGTCATTCACATCTGGCGGGTTGGGCGTGAAGAATGCCATGCTCTACGCCAACGAAACTTTGACTTCGTTTTTCCGAAGACTGACGTTCACTCCAGATGGTAGCATGCTCTTGACGCCTTCGGGCCAGTATCAAGTGCAACACCAAGTGTCAAAAGATTCGAAACCGACGTATGAGATGGTGAATACGGTGTATATCTACACTCGGGGCGGTATCAACAAACCACCCATTGCCCACCTTCCAGGCCACAAGAAACCTTCAGTGGCCGTGAGATGCTCTCCCATTGTGTACACGCTACGCAATTCACCCGTATCGACCAAGACCATCACAATTGACACATCCTCTGCCGACGAGGCTATTCCCCCTCTCCCAGAATCGGTCACCTCGGGTGAGTCGACCAACATGGAGCCGCCTGCAAAGCCCTCTACTACAGCGGCATCAAATGGCCCTGCTCCGGCGTTTGCGTTGCCGTATCGCATGGTGTACGCTGTAGCTACACAAGATAGCGTACTGGTATACGATACCCAGCAAATGACGCCGATATGCGTTGTCAGCAATCTGCACTGCGCGACCTTTACGGATCTTGCCTGGTAAGTTTCCTCTTTCCACATCTGATGTCCTTTCAAGAAAAGCTAACAATAATAGGTCTTCTGATGGTTCGACTCTGCTCATCACATCTTCTGATGGATTTTGCTCGACTCTGTCTTTCTCGCCTGGGGAGCTAGGCCAGGTGTATCCTGGAGAGATTGGCAAACCTTCTGTCGCCTCAACGAACATCACACCTGCTTCGCCCCACAAGGGCCAGCGCCTTTCTCAGAGCTCCCTCACCGCGCCCTCGCCGCCTAGTAGTTCTCTTTCCAACTTTACACTGCGTGGTGCCTCTCCTGCATTGTCTACTACTAGTAGCAGCTCCGTAGCGGCCGCGACAGGCAAGCCCCTTTTGGCAGGAACTGTGCCGAGTCTTACCCTCTCTGCCTCCAGCAAGAAGTCCGGTATTCCGATAAGCACGCCTCCGGAAACACCGCGTGCGTCGTCTAGTATTACTGCTGCTGGTTCGGGTACGGGTATCAAGCGTGAGGCGAATTCTGAGCCTAAGGCTGAGGCTGGTCAATCGAAGAAGCGCAGAATTGCCCCGACGTTAGTGCAGGGGTTTGCGAAGCCGGAGCAACCACCTAGTGAGTCCAGAGGTCAGTAGTCGGTTCGTTTTAAATGGAGGGTATACGTGGACATCATGTCGGTTATGCTTTGTTGATTATATTTCATTGGCGTTCTCTTAAGTTTATAGATGCTGCTAAACCTGGCTTCTTGTTTATCTTTGGTGCTGATACGTGGGCCTCGTTTGATCATATTGTTGTTTCCTTGCATCATAGTTTTTAGTTTGTTGCCATTCCCTTTGTTATTCCCACATGGTGTGGTTGATTACGATTATATAGTACTGGCTTTCTTTTTTGTATCGCACAGCGCACGTGCTGTAGACTCTCATATTGCGCATCAATTTGCTGATGCTGGCATTCTTGCTCAACTATCAACTCAAGGCCCAAGCATATCTTCTTAAAGCTCACTCGGAGTTCTATTATGTCACGTTGCAGCTAGGATTCATATTTTTACATTCTTTTTCGTGCCTGTTGTTCCCAGCCTGCCAATGGGCTGGCAATTTGTGTGGCTCTGGAATGTGTGAATTGTCCTAATGTTAGACAATTTAAGGGAGCTTGGACAAAGACCCGGCCGCCTCGTAGGACGAGGTTAGAGAGTTTTGGCTGCCAAATTGATGCTATGATGAATTCATCCTCATGTGAGAAGAACAAAGGGATAGTGTACATGAGTTATGTCTATCTTTTGCTTTGCTCTCTTGTCTTGTCACCGTCTTTTCTAGAGTGTGACTTAAGTATGTTGACCTCTATTTAGGGCTTATCAATAGGAAAATCGCATGGTTAAATAAAGCTGCTGTATGAAGAAATGTAAGTACTTAAATAAGTCGATAATTTGGTTAAATATTTAACAAATAGCGATTGCAGTATTGTGCCCACAGGAGGACGAGGGATGACTATAGCGATATGTAGGAGGTTATTTACGCCTTAAAATGCACCGGGCTCCCAAGAGACCTTTTGACAAAATATCAACAGCCCTGTATCGTTGCCAACTCCCTGCTGGCCTCAATCGGTGCGAAAAAGAGCAGAGTTGCATTATAAAATTGTTTGTTACTTATTCACTCAAGGCTTTCACTTTGTTTCTTAAACAAAACAAAGTTCAGTTGCTACACATGCGGCAGTTGGCCGATCTTTTGCTTGCTGGACGTTGCTATCATCGGCCGTTACTGAAATTTCGGTGGGTTATCTAAACGGCTTAAAAGTGGACCATCACATGTTTACATTCACTTGCGTTGCTGTTGTAACGCCAGAAAGCGCGAAAAAAAAAAAGGTAGAAAAGAAGGTGCTGACAAGTACTAATAAGCAACAGCAGCTACACGAAACCCACTTTGGAAATTGAAGGCTGAAACTGGGCAAAAGAAACCTTGAGAAGGAAGGCACGTAAACCTTGGTTCCAAAAAAAAAAAAAAAAAAAGGAAGAAAAAAAAAGGTAACCCACCTACCCACCCATCATAATGCATGTAGAAGTTTCAAGAAAGAACAAGAGAAGGAAGAAAAAAAAGAGCTGCAGGTCCGGGTAAAGGAAGAGGGCGTTTAATGGCAATTGGAACAGCAAAGGCCCTGGCAGATGCAGCACAAGAGCGACAGTGCATGGGCTCGTGTACTTGCTTCGTGGCATGGCATGGTATTGGTATGAGCAAGTATAGGAAAATCGCACCAGAGTTGCCACACATTTAAGCCATTGCCATTTTCTCCATCGGTTCTTGCATTTATGCTCGTGTTGTGTTGTTGTTGTTGTTGTTGTTGTGTTTGTTTGTTTGTTTTCTTGGAGACAGGAACAACCCCGGAAGACGATCGAATTCCCCACTATGGCCATAGATGAAGAGGGACATGAAGAGGGCCCCTGCTTCTTTTGATTGTATATGGCTTCATGAACGAAATTGAGGGAAAGAGTGAAAAATTTAATTTGTAGGGGACCTACTTGACTCAGCCTTTTCAACGTCTCACAAAAATCTTCAATCTGTGCATTCTGTATGGCCTGTTTTGGCGCTTGCTGCAAGTAGATGCCATTTGCCGCGATATTGATATGTATGTTTACCTTTTCGTCTCTATTTCTGCTTGGAAATGTTTGGCGCTGGCCAGGACTAGGTTTTGTTTGTGCGCGATGTCACATTGTACCACCCTTTTTTTTTTTGCCTTTTTTTCTGTGTCTGCCCTTGTTCGCTGCTTGCCTCTTTCTTCCCTGTCTGGGTTTCTCCGATTCTTCTCTCGCTCGTTTTTAGCCTTGCATTTTCAATCTCGATTTACATCACGGACCAAGGACTAACTTTTGACAATATCCAGACATTCTCTCCGGTGTGCTGGTTTTTGGTTTTTACGTGTGTGCCCAGCCCAGGGAGTGCTTATTCCCCGGAGATTTGATCCTGCTTTGCTACTGAGATTGCTTTCCAGGTCTTCTGTGGCCTCTGCCTTGATTTCTTTTCTGTTTCTTTGGTATCAATCGATCATTTTTCTGCCCACACTACACTTTGTCGATTCATCATCTTGTATTATTTACTAGCTGCAGTGCAAATCGCACACTTATGGGCTCTGGTTGAGCTTGTCGGCAAAGCACGTCCGCCCAGCATTGGTTAAGCAGAGTTTCTGAGTACCATATTATTACTACTACCAATACTGTACTCTATTCGCTTGAGCCGCCATGTCGACCTTCAGGCCGCCGCCTCTGCGCTCGTCCAAAACAATGGACTTTAACAGCAGCAGCAATAACAACAACAATACCTCTACCACAAATAGCGCGACACCCTCCACTATTAATGGCGCTCTCTCCCGCACCGACGGCAGCAATATTACTCGCAATCTTTCGACCACCTCCTCCGCCTCTTCCACATATTCGTCAGTCTCGGACTTGAGCAGAGCCAGCGTTATGACTTCCTCTACGTCGGCCTCCTCGTCGGGCTCTGCTTTTGGCTCCCACCGCAGAGGCAAAAGCGAAGCCGCTGGCCTGCTTGCTCGACCTGGATCGAACTCGACTAGCAGTATCATTGACCGCTTCAACGGTATTGCTGAGCAGAAGCCCGCGAGCACGAATCTGTACAAAAATGCCCGCCAGTCTCTGCGCCCACTTTCAGCTGCACCTCAACTCCTGCCCGCCTCGAACACATCCAATTCGGCGTCAACCTCACCCACGCGCTCGCCGACACGAACATCGCCGACCCGATCTGCCTATGCGCCATCAACCTTACCATCGCACCAAGAACACCCGCCATCTGCGTCTAGTAGCGCTTCACAAGTTCGCACTTCGTCGCTGTTAAGTTCGCCGCCACCACCGCTCACGCCACCGAAACAGACAAATCGTCAGGAGCTACATGACCGTGGCATGAGCTTTGACATGAGCAAACTTTCCCTTTCATCGCGGACAGAAATGTCGTCAACACCTACCCCGCGCGTTGGTGGAATGCGTCCAGGCTCTCTCATGCTTGTGAGATCAGATATTCCTGGCACTAACACCGCCAACAATATCACGAGCCCTGGCTTGACTTCACCTGGGCAGACGGTGAATCATACTGGTGTTGTAGAAGCCGACCTGTCGGTCCTTGGAAAATCAACGACGGGCCACTTGCGCACACTGTCCAAGCTTGCCACAGCCGAGTCGGCTGAGGATCTTGACTTTGTCCCGCCTACACAGGAGGTTACTGGTCTCAAAGGTCGTCGCAGACTGGCTAGGGCAGACAGCCCCAAAAAGCAAGCGCAGAGCTATGGCTTCGGTGACCGCAACTGGATGGACAAGCAGCGTCAGTTTCTTCAGGCTTACGAGTATCTCTGCCACATTGGTGAGGCCAAAGAATGGATTGAGGATATTATCCAGAAGCCCATTCCACCTATCGTGGAGCTAGAGGAGAAGCTGCGCAATGGTGTGACTTTGGCCGAAATTGTCATATCTTTAAATCCCGAGCGCCACTATAAATTATTCGACCACACTCGTTTACAGTACCGCCATTCCGACAATATTGCCATATTTTTCCGTTATCTCGACGAAGTTGAACTTCCGGACCTCTTCCGCTTTGAGCTGATTGACCTGTACGAAAAGAAGAACATTCCTAAAGTCATTTACTGCATCCACGCTCTTAGCTGGCTGTTGTATCGCAAGGGAATTGTCGACTTCCGTATCGGTAACCTGGTTGGCCAACTAGAGTTTGAGCACCATGAGCTGGAAGCCATGCAAAAGGGCCTCGATAAGCTCGGTGTCAGTATGCCGTCTTTTGGCAACATGAGCGCAGACTTTGGTGTGGAAGAGGAGCCGGAGGAGACGGAGGAAGAGCGCACTGATCGGGAACTTCGCGAGCACGAGTCCATGATTACGGACCTACAGAGCCAAATCCGCGGTGCATTGGAGCGCATGAAACTTGGCATGTTGATGAACACTCTTTGGGAAACCGAAGAGCGGATCATCGATCTGCAATCGCGGATTCGCGGCGACTTTTCTCGCCAGATTAGCTCGTACAAGATGGACATGTTGCGCTTTGCCATCAACCTTCAGTCCATCACTCGCGGGTTCCTTGTTCGTCGCCGACTGAGCCGCCGCAACCAAATTCTTCAAGTTCTTGAGCCCGATATTCTGGAGCTGCAGAGCATTGTCCGCGCCAACAAGACCCGTAAGGAGTTTGAGATGCTCAAGACTCAAGTTGTGCGCAATTCTGGCTCGGCTATTGTTGGACTACAGAGCATTATTCGCGGTAACAAGGCGCGCAAGGAGTTTTACGAGATCAAGGGTCAGGTGTCTCGTGATACGGGATCGGCCATTGTTGGTCTGCAGAGCATCATTCGTGCCAACAGAGCGCGGAAGGAATTCCAAACTCTCAAGACCCAAGTCGCCAAGAGCATGGCACCATCTGTTGCCAGCCTTCAGAGCATGATCCGTGCCCAAAAGCTACGCAGAGAAGTCGAGCATCTCAAGTCTCAGTTTGTGCCGTTCGAGGGCCCTGTTCGCGACATCCAGTCAATTGCGCGTGGCTTCCTGCAGCGCAAGATGCACAGAGCTACCAAGCAGCAGACGGAAGAAGTCACCTCGGGTAACATCGACTCCCTGCAGTCGGCTATTCGTGGCCTGCAGCTGCGTGCCCGCGTCGCTGGCGACAAGCGCGCACTGGAAGAGCAGACACCTGTTGTTGTCAGTCTGCAGGCCGCAGTTAGAGCTATGATCACCCGCGGCAAGGTGGAAAAGCAGCTCGCTCAGTTGGATCGCTTTACACCCGTGTTTCAGAAGCTTCAGGCTGCTATTCGCGGTAAGATTGCTCGTGATGCTGTCAAGGCTACCGAGGGCGAGCTCAAGACACATGTGAATGAGGTGTGCCAGTTGCAGTCAATTGTCCGTGCTGGTGCTCTTCGTCGTGCCATTAGCGAGCAGACCAGCGCGTTGGAATCGAACGTTGAGGCCATTACTCTTCTGCAAGGCCTTGTTCGTGGAAAGCTTTCTCGTGACTCCATCGCCGCTACCAAGGGCGAGCTCTTTTCGCACTCGGATCGTGTCTGCCAGCTCCAGTCCATCATCCGCGCCGGTGTTGTCCGCAAGAACGTCAGCGAGACCAAGGCTGCCCTTGCTGAAAACGTCGACGCCGTTACGCTGCTGCAGAGCTTTGGCCGCGCCATGCTGCTCCGCCGTGATATCGCCCTTGATTTCGACGCTCTCGAGCGCCAGTCTTACGTCACTACCAAGCTCCAGGGCTTCATCCGTGGCTTCATCTACCGCGCCCAGCAGAAGGAGTTCCTGGAGGAGATCAGATCGCACACCCCCATGGTTACTCTTCTGCAGGCTCACTCTCGCGGTGCTCTTCTCCGTGGTGAGATTGCCGACATCATTGGCCAGCTTGATGATGAGGAGGATATGGTTCTCGATTTCCAGTCGCGTGCCCGCGCTTTCCTTGTCCGCGCCAACTTCGAGGAGAAGAGACGGTTCTTCAACGAGAACATGCAGAAGGTCGTCAAGATTCAAAGCTTTGTTCGCGCCAAGATCCAGGGCGAGGCTTACAAGAGTCTAACCACTGGCAAGAACCCCCCTGTGAATGCCGTCAAGAACTTTGTGCATCTGCTCAACGATAGCGACTTTGACTTTAACGAGGAGGTCGAGTTTGAGCGCATGCGCAAGACTGTGGTCCAACAGGTTCGCCAAAACGAGTCGCTTCAGCAGTACATTGACCAGCTTGATATCAAGATTGCGCTGCTCGTCAAGAACAAGATTACGCTGGATGAAGTCATTCGCCACCAGAGCAACTATGGAGGCCACGCCATGGGCATGATTGCCAACTCGTCCATGGTTTCTGCCAACCAGTTCGATCTCAAGGCTCTGAACAAGAACTCGCGCAAGAAACTTGACTCGTACCAGCAACTGTTCTTCAACCTGCAGACCCAGCCGCAGTACCTTGCTCGTCTTTTCCGCCGCATCCGCGAGAACGGCACGTCGGAGAAAGAGTGCAAGCGTATTGAGCACCTCATGATGGGTCTGTTTGGTTATGCTCAGAAGCGTCGTGAGGAGTATTACCTGCTCAAGGTGGTCTGCCGCTCTATGCAGGAAGAGGTTGATGCCTGCATCGGCCTTCCTGACTTTCTCCGTGGTAACTTCTTCTGGGCCAGACTGCTTGGTAACTACACGCGCTCGCCCCGTGACCGCAAGTATCTTCGTGACCTCCTCGGCCCCCTAATCCGCGAAAACGTCATTGACGATCCGGGTCTGGATTTGGAGAGCGACCCTCTTCAGATCTACCGGTCGGCGATCAGTAACGAGGAGCTTCGCACCGGTCAGCCGAGCTTCCGCCACCCTGATGTGCCGCGTGATGTGGCCATCAAGGACCCGGAGACACGCGATTTGTTTATTGACCACATGCGTGATCTTCGTGAAATCTGCGACCAGTATCTCGTTGCCCTGGAAGACCAGTTCCAGCGCATGCCTTTTGGCCTGCGCTACATTTGCCGGCAGGTGTACGAGATCCTGTGCCAGCGCTTTAATGAGCCGCCGGAGGTGATTCTCAGCGTGCTGACCAACTGGCTCTGGAAGTTTTACCTGCAACCGGCTGTGATCAGTCCCGAGAACTTTGGTGTCATTGAGCGTTCTCTGAGCCCGCTGCAGAAACGCAACCTGTCGGAAGTGGCCAAGGTGCTGAGCCAGATTGCGTCTAACCGGCTGTTTGGCGGCGAGAACATTTACCTGCAGCCGCTCAACGAGTTTATCAACCAGGCAATCCAGCGCCTGCACCGCATCACGACCGAGCTGATCAACGTGGTTGATGCCGAGCGGAACTTTGACATTGACGAGTTCAACGACTTGTACGCCAAGAACAAGCCGACACTGTACATCAAGATGGCCGACGTATTTGCGATTCACGGCCTGGTTGCGGCGGAGCTCCCTGCCGTGTGCCCGAACCGCGACGACACTCTGCGCGAGATTATGCACGACTTGGGCAGTGCCAAGACCAACGAGAACGAGATGACGGCGACTGGCTCATCGGATATCCAAATGTTCCTGACGCCCAAGTTGCATGATGTCGAGGACCCTGAAGCACAGGCCAAGTTGCTGTTTATGGAGACAAAGCGCTGCGTGCTGTACATCATCCGTGTGCAGCAGGGCGCCAACCTGATGGACATTCTGGTGAAGCCGATTACGCCGGAAGACGAGCAGAAGTGGGCGATGCTTCTGGGAGAGGACTTTGCCGGCAGCTCAAGCACACGTGGCGCATACTCGGATGCGAACATGATGGATGTGACGCGCATGAGCTACTACGAGCTCAAGCGTGTGGCGCTGGAGAACGTGGTCCGTCTGGAGCAGATGGGCCGCATCTCGCAGTTTAATCACTACCAGGACATTCTTAATGCGATTGCCCTGGACATCCGCACCAAGAGTCGCCGCCGTGTGCAGCGCCAGCGCGAGTTGGAGGGAGTCCGTATGACGCTTACGAACCTGCATCAAAAGGCTAAGTACCTTGAGCAGCAGCGCAAGAGTTACGACGACTACATTGAGCAGGCGATGAAGACGCTGCAGAACAAGAAGGGGTACGTTACTCGCTTTAGACATATCACATATACGGCTTACTAACTTACAACAGGAAAAAGCGCTTCCTCATGCCCTTTACCAAACAGTACAACCACCAGCGCGAACTCGAGCGTAGCGGCCGTGTTCCCAAGTTTGGCTCGTACAAGTACAGCGTGCGCCAGCTCAACGACAAGGGCGTCGTGGTTGGCTGGAACGGCGTGAGCGACCGCGACTGGGACAAAGTCAATCTGACCATTTCGTGCGACGAAGTCGGTGTGTTTTCGATTGAAGGGCTGCGCGGTCACGTGCAAATCCCCGGTGCAGCGTCCACGGTGCATATTGAGGTGCTGCTGCAGGCGCAGTTTGATTCGCACCAGTTCATGAACCTGTTTGAGGGCAGTCTGAAGATGAATGTCAACCTGCTGCTGCATCTTTTGTACAAGAAGTTTTACCGCACGCAGTAGACAAGTTTATCTTTGGTCTCTCCCGCTCTTTTACAATTCTTGCTCATTCTTCATCTCCCGTTTCATTGGTTTCCTCGCGGTCTCTGCTTTGCGTCTTCTTTTTCTTTTTCTTTTTCTTTTCTTTTTTTTTCTGATTCCCCTGTTTATGTTTTCAAATAGACAACAACGACTGAACGAACCGGGCAAGCTGGCAGCTTGTTATCTTGATGGGTGGCGTTTTATTCCCCTTCTTTTTTTTTTTTCCTTTTCTTCTTCATTATTTGTGTGAAACGCGGTTGCGTTTCCATCTTTTTATCTGTATTGTTAATGTCTTTTTTCCAACTGCTCGTCAAATGCCGGGTGCTCTTTTTGCTTCTTTTGCGTTTTTGGCTGTCTTGTTTGATATCTTCTGTTTTTGCCGTGGTGCAATCATATGCTTGGATATATATATCAGATATACATGATGTGGAGGTTGCTGTTTCGTGTGATTTATTGGGAATTTAGCCTTTTTTTTTAGGCTAATTAACTGTATATTTTAATTGTGCATTGTTGACCTCTTTCTGCGCATCGCCTGGCTTGAGTCACGCCGGAAAGTACGTAGTACGCTCCCAGCTTGGGCAGTTGCTTATATCATGCAGGGTACACTTTACGTTTTACGATTAGCCTAACCTCGTGTTTCTTCGTCTAACCCCGACAAACCCTTATTTCTCCTTACTACAAATGCCTATTGCAAAGCCAACGGACGCTTTCATATCTACGGCCATCGGCGACTATGCCGGTCTTTTCGTTTCGCGCCAGGATGTGCTGAAGCATTTCTCTCTGGACCTCGCTGGCATCGAGCGCATCAGCTACCGGTCCGTCCCGACGCCAATGCAAATCGAGCCGTACTCTGACTCATGGCCCGCCTTCTACGACACCCTCGAAGCACGCATCAGGGCCCATCTCCCGGCATCCGAGCTATTGTACATGCAGCATGTGGGGTCGACTTCGATCCCCGAGATGCCGGCCAAGCCCGTGATTGACATTGACATTGTCGTGCGTGATGTCGCCGACGAGGCTGCGTACCGGCCTGGCCTGGAGGCAGCGAGCGTGCAGTTCCTCTCTCGGGAGCCCAAGTGGTGGGGCCATCGGATGAGCTACACGGCCGAGCCGTATGCTAATATCCATATCTTTGGCCCGGAGTCGCCGGAGCCGTTGAGACATTGCATTTTTCGGGATTATCTGCTGAGTGAGGCTGGACAGGCGGATAGGCAGGTGTATGCGAATAAGAAGAGGGAGGTTATGGAGAGGTGGACGGACAGCGGGGAGGCCAAATACATGTACAACGAGCGCAAGGAGGAGACGGTGCGTGAGATTCTGGGAAGGGCTTTTGTACATGCGGGCGTTCTGGCTAGTGAGCATGATTATGTAAAAACGACGTAAGGCGATGATGCCAAACCATGGGCGAAGAAGTAGACTTCTATGTAGTAGTACATGGGATAAAGCAACAGAACATAGTTGAATATGGAATTATGTATTTGGTAGAGTCAAGTAAAAGAAAAAGAAAAACTCACTGATATCAGCCCCCTACTCCGGCACCGTAAAAAGGTCACCGCCTGCTTTTGCGCTGCCAGTAACCTTTGAGTCTACACTCTGCCCATCCACCGAAGGCGTCGCCAACGAAGCCCCCGGGCTCAGGGTCCTCTCAGGGCGTTCCACCGTAACCTCCGACCCTTCCGAGATGGGCAGCATGGCGCACAGCGTGCTAAGATGGACTGCCGTTGACCAGTCCAGGCCAATGATGCAGCCGGCTTTGATAGAAACGATATTTTTGGACTGTAACATGGAAAAAGAGAAGAGGAAAGGGCAGAATGGGTTAATTGCGCATAGACCAAAATCAAGAAACAAAACCCCAAGATGTGAAGAAGAGGCATAACTTACAGGTGTAATGTGGATGAGCCGAGTGCCGCATTCTTTGCAGAAGTAGCTATGGAACCACGTTTGTCAGTCTATTATTAGTCTAGACAGGCCAACTAAATCACATCAGAATACTCACCAGAGAAGCGTCTCACCGGATGCTATTGGCCGTCTTTCAAGGGTTAGCTAGGGTCTACACGCAACGAGTTAACTTTACGGGGGCTGGACATCGTTACTTGTAAAACGAAAGCGCCGGCGACACAGGCAGCGGAAAGCGCGGATAAATGGCGGAAGAGTTGAGCGAGACACTGGCCTTGCGCTTACATTCCATGCAATGGCAAATGTATAGCGCCAGCGGTTTTGAGAGGGGCGTGGTGAAGGTGACTTTTCCGCATTGACAGATGACGTCCATGTTGCTGAAGAAGTTAGAAATACGCCTGCCGAAGGATAATAAGATATCAGGTGACTTGGTTGACGATGAAGATGGCGGTGAAAAGCAAAGAACAAGAACCGGAGCACGGTAAGTGAAAGAAATTGTGCGGAATATGAGCAAGACGAAAAGAAAAGGAAAAAAAAAAAAAAAAAAAAAAAAAAAAAAAAAAAAAAAAAAAGAACAGGAGGTGGAAAAACGGAGTTGACTTGCTTAAACTTGGAAGGAAGCAACCATTCTGACTCGGAAGAATCCAAAGAAAAGAATTGGAAAGTGCCCCGTCCTGCTTTAGCGGTTCTTGCATGTTTTTTTTTTGACTCAAGCAACCAGGGAAATAGCAGGAGCCGAAATGGAGTGTATTGGGTTATCATGGGGTTATTAGGTTGTTCTAGATTTGTTTATAGCTTGAGAGGTGTTGCCGCCGGGACGAGATCCAGCCATTGTTCTCAGTGGCAAAAAGAAAACCTGTCAATGGCAAATTCGAAGTTGTTTAAACGCTGCCGCCCATCTGGCTAGAACAAGTGGCGGAACGGACTCTTGAGCGGAAACAACGCGTCGGTTCTTCTTATTTGTCTACAGTAATACCTTCTCAGCTGAACTTCCATTGGCCACGCTCTATCCGTCCTCGTCATTAAACATGCAACAAGCCCAGTCAATTCCTGCTTTCGCTGCACTCGGTTTGGTCTGACTCACGTCCTGCCGGTAGGCAACAAGGGCGTAATCAACACGCGCCATGTCAAAAGTTGGAACTCCACACGAACAACTCTTATGAGTCTTTATTTTGAGATAATACTTCTTTCTCATATACTTTGAACAGGCGTGTCATTTCTAGAAATTCACCATTTCTTGGCTTGTGAATCCTCGATATCAATGATTCATCACGCGAGTGACTCTCTCACCATGGCCATTTCCTCCTTTACACTCCATTTTACAAACCGCTCACATTAAAATCCACGGATGGCAAACAAGGTTAGTACAGGTAATATACATGAAAAAGAATAAAAAAAAACAACTCTTAGGTCTCCGCGGCAAACTTTGCGGCTGCTCTCATTACTATAACTTTACTATAACTGCGCAAACTAGCTCAACCAGCGCCCATCTGCGTCTTTATGTGCATCTGCTTTATTTCATGCACGCACGCTCAATGCGTCTTGCCAGGTTAATCATCGGGATATCAGCGTACCGCCAAAACACATCCGCCACCACAAACACCACCGGGCCCATGACCACCAGGCCCATGGCCCACGACACCATCATCTGCATCGGGGTGTACTGGCCAAAAAAGCCGTTCAGGCCACTCGGAGCATAGCCGGAAGAGTATCCCTGGGTTCCCGGCTCGCCAACCGGGCCCTCGGCGGCGTGGCCCACAACACGGCGCTGAATCAGGTTGAGCACGGGACCGTGCACAATGTACATAGCATAGCTAACACGACCCAAGTACTGAGAAAACCCGTGGTCTAGAATTGCCCTGATCCATGCAATCTCGCCACACGTCCACACAACAAATAGACCCGTCAGACTGAACCAGAACTTTTGAATAGCGCCATAGCCATTGGCAGCCGACTTGCTAGGCGTCATGTCGTGAAGGCTCTTGAAAAAGGGATTCATATCACGCTCCAGGTTCGGCCAGCCATCCAGGTAAAAGCAGAATAGCAGAGCACCAGTAAAGAAAATGGTGCGAATCAGGCTACGCAAGGGCTTGCGCGGCGCCTCCTTCTCGAGAATCGGCATGGGAGCCAGACCATTGTTAGACAGAGTCTTGCGCAGGTGAAGCTCGGCCAGGAAAATACCACAAATAAACTCGAATCCAGCCCAGTTGCCGCAAATCTGGCAGTAAATAGCCAGAGCGGGAATCGCCAGCAATCGAACGCCCGGCTTTACAACAGCCAGAGGAATCAAGAAGATGAAGACGAGCATAGAGTGGGCGAATTCAATAGGGATAGTCCACAGGTGAACATCGTACGTCGGCAGCATATCACGTGCCCACTCCCAGGGCCAGCAGATTTGGTTGGCCAGAACCCACATCCAGTTGTACAATTGCTGGCTCAAAGACATTGGCTCCCACAGAAAGCCCATCTGAATGAGAACAAGAATCATGAAGGTGGAAATAATGCAGGGACCAAAGAGACGAATCGGCCGGCGGATAATGGAAGATGCAAGAGAAGCATAGGCTTTGTCATTTTCACCTTCGTGAATGTGGCGCAATGGCTTCAGCGAAAGAGCAAAGCCCGAGATGATGAAGAAAATGTGAACCATGGGACGGCCCGAGAAAATCAGGCGTACATAGGGCCGCTGTATAAAGATTTGCGGCGCTTCTCCGCTGGTGTAAGAGCGGCTGATGTTGTAGTGGTTATCTTCGGTATAGTGGCAGAAGAAAACAATCAAACAGGCAATACCTCGCAGGCCGTCGAGATATGAGGTCGGATGCATCTTGTACTTTTTCGGGCCAGCAGGATCCATGCGCTCGCTGATGAAGCTGGGCATCAGGGCTGAAATCAGCCTACCGAGTCGGAAGCCCATGATTATTGTGTCTGGAGATGTCGTCGATTGTGGCTCGTTACTATAGTAGCTACTCAGGAAATTAGCAACTGTATTGTCTCTTGGCAGGTGTCAGATGACGATAATTGCAGATTGCCTTCCAAAAGAATTAAGAAAAGCTTGGGCGACTTGGTATACTGGAGATTTATTCGTGTTTGCTTGACCATCATGAACAATGACAGATGCGGAACATTAAAAATGATTTGTAGTGGGAACGGGATTTAGAGTTCAAGTCAAGGTGCAAGCACTTACAAAATTCAAGACGATGAGAAAGACAGTAAGATGTCCTAGTAAGGAAATTCCGACGAGAAGAAAGTTGAAGAAATTTGGAAAGAAACGGCCACGATAAAAGGCCTTGAAACAAGGGAAGCGAGAAGAGAAAAAAGAAAAAAAAAAAAAAAAAAAAAAAAAAAAAAAAAAAAAAAAAACAGGGACAGGAAAGGAAAGCTTATGAAATGAGTTCTGGGAAAGAAGAGAAAAGAAAAACCAAAATGTCAATCGCGAATTGTGGGAAGCCGTGTTGTTTGTTGTAACTTCTTTGGGCAAGCACAGCACAGCACTAACCTTGCATCCTTCACAGTCGGTAGAAGGAGAAGTTGCCAAAAGACTACAGGCACAGAATTGCTGAGACAGGAGAGGAGATGCTCCTTTCATGTTCTCAAAAGGGCTTCAAAATTCATGAGTCCAGCTTCGCAGCATTTAGCCTATGCCTTATGGAATTCTGATAGAAGGTACTACTACTACTACTACTACTACTACTACTACTACTACTACTACTACTACTACTACTACTACTACTACTACTATAACTGATAGAAGAGCCAAAAGACCATCTACCGCTTCGCCGTGCTAGGCCACTGGTACAGCTGAGACGGCTGTTGTTTCTCTGGTCTGCTATATTAAGCACAACCTAGCAAAGGAACAGCAGNATGTTCTCAAAAGGGCTTCAAAATTCATGAGTCCAGCTTCGCAGCATTTAGCCTATGCCTTATGGAATTCTGATAGAAGGTACTACTACTACTACTACTACTACTACTACTATAACTGATAGAAGAGCCAAAAGACCATCTACCGCTTCGCCGTGCTAGGCCACTGGTACAGCTGAGACGGCTGTTGTTTCTCTGGTCTGCTATATTAAGCACAACCTAGCAAAGGAACAGCAGAAGGAGTAGCGCGCTCGGGAGATTGTTTTATTGTTTGTTCGATTTGCAAACACCGCATGCGTGATGGATGTTGCAGCAGTTTCAACTTTCAACGACGTTCCTGTAGAATTTCGATGTTGGCGCTGCGTTGCATGCATGCACTGCCCCAGCTCGACATAATGATGCAGCTAAATTAAATACACCTTAATCAATATCAGAACATTGTCTCGCCCTTGCTTTCTGTCACATCAATCTGCAGAACTTGATACTGTACTGCAGTATTTCTAACTTGCATGCTTATCATTAGGAGAGCTGACGATAAGAACATGGCGATGGTCTCTGTGGTGCTGCACTTTATTTCTATTGGATTGGATCTGCTTGCACTTGGTCGTCGTTGAAACGCGCCGCGCCGGTTGATTAATGTGGCGGTTCATTTCTTTTGCTCTCCTTTTTTTTTTTTTTTTTTTTTTGCGCCGTTCCTTTTATTTTTATTTTTTCATCCACCAGCGTTGAAAGTGTCTGTGTGTTATTTTGGCTCGTCTTTCAGAGGTTGGGTTATCGTTATTCGGCTTATTTTATTGGGCGGGTTATGTCCCAAGAGGGAATCATGAAAACATAGACATGCTCGAAACAAAAATAACCCTGCCCTAGACATAAGTGAGTATATTAAAGAATGGCTGGTGATTGATTGGTGGGGAGCAATAATTAAGTATACTCAAGTACATGAATTATAATGAGTCTTTGTTAGCGCCTCGTTTGGACAACTTAATTGCTAGTTTCAAATAGATCGGGAAATATTGTCCCAAGAGCGCGGCACAAATTACGAGGTGCGGTCGTTTCAAATTCAACCTTCACCAACCAGCAGTTGCAAATGCCAAGATGGCTTCGGCAGGCTGGTGGAAGCTTGTTCGCCCATCAAAACTGCACTTCTGCAGGCTCCCTGCAACTTTAATCAGACAGCCGAAACGGCTTATCGATAACAAAAGCCGAAAGGGACCTTTGCCATCGAGTGCTCTCAAAGGTCCATCGGTGAGGATGTAGTACTACTAGTATGAAAATTTATATTGTAGCTTCCTATAAAGCTTCATATAATAAGAGATTGCCTTGTCTCATAGCCACCCACCAACTACATCATTGTCTTCCATTTTGCTCGCGCTGCATGCGTATTTATGCACCAAGCGGGAGAAAAGACGATCTTTTGACCGCATCAACAGCGGATCACAATTTGTTTCTTCTCCTCTATTAGAATTCGCTTCTTATGGATCTTCCAAGATTCGCTGTTCTTATGCTGCTATAAATCTCTATCAGACTTGCTGTTATAAATCTTCAGCCACCTTCTCTACGCATAAAACCGTCACTCTCCGTCCTCTTCCCCGTCCTTCTCCAAGCTGTGTTTCCACATCCACAACCCACTGTATCTTCCGCCGCCTACACCACCCCTCGCCTACCACC
The DNA here is from genome assembly GCA_001513885.1 of Thielaviopsis musarum. Taxonomy (NCBI): domain Eukaryota; kingdom Fungi; phylum Ascomycota; class Sordariomycetes; order Microascales; family Ceratocystidaceae; genus Thielaviopsis; species Thielaviopsis musarum. The sequence continues at coordinate 60,245 of LKBB01000016.1, forward strand.
TCCACCTCCACCGCTCTCAACTCCTCCATCTCGCGTAACGCCGCAACCAGTCCGTCAGTGTACACTTCTTCCCGTCCCGTCAACACAATCCGTAGCCGCAATCCCCACAGCCCCGTACACCTCATCCCCAGCTGTCGCAGTCTTTTGCAGTCTCCCGCCGTCATTTCTACTCTGGCATAGCGCAGTGCACGCTGCTGCCACTCCGGCAACGCTGCCACAAATGCTGCGCCCGTGCACGCCCCCGATGACAAGGTATTTTCAAAAGCAAACTCGCTCAGCGCAAATCCCGCTTTGTGCGTTTCGGCGTACATCTGTTTGCTGGCGCGCAGGAGCGCAGACGGGATGAAGTATGTTGCACGCAGGGCACACAGCCGCGGCGTAGCGGTGGGACACTGCGCAACGGCTCGCTTAGTGCAGCCGCACGAAAACAAATGACACGCTCCGTTGGAGGAGGGCGTGAGAATGGCTGTCTGGTAGAGCATGGGCGTGTGTGGTGGGATGGGGGTCCAGGGGACTGGCGTGGGTGGCGATATCACGTGGTCGATGGCAATCCATTCGTATATCTCGAGGCGGATCTCCGCCGGCAGATCGAGCAGACGAAAGTAAGATTTTGGAGCTATCTTGGCGTGTGTACCAGCTTTGAGAGTGTCTGGCGTGAAAGAGACATCTTGTCTAGGTCTGTAGGCCTTCTTGGTGGTGTGGGACCAAAGAGAAGACGAGCCTTTGTGTAAGATGCTTACCACAGAGGCAACATCTACACAGTAAAAAAGAGGCAAATATTCGTACACCAGCATTTTTAGCGAGCTTAATGGTGTACTCACAGCTCTCTACGATGAGGCTCTGCTGCTCATACTCATGCAATCCAGACTTCGGCCTTTAGACTTAGACCAGACTAGGATCGCGACTTTTCTTAACCCCGATTTTTGATAATCGGGTTTTACTCCACACTAAACCATCACAGAGTATGTACTTATATACATATGTTTCATCCTACGTGCATATAATCATAACTGTGTACACCTGGATAGCAGTGAGACAAACATCGTAACACATTCGAATATTCCCAGCTAAATTCCAAAAAAGTGGTCTCTTTTAAGATAAGTTAGATGACCAAAGAACCATTGCTTTTCCTATCGTGGTTGGAAGCAACCCAAGACACAATAATCAATAATCATACCAAAAACGCCATGCTAAAATATATATCCACCGGCCCTATCCGATATACCCATTCTTCACTCATGTCCCCTTTCACTCATATCCATGTCCCCCCCAACGTTTCTCTTGTCCTGCCTGGTGTAATCCCTTTCGCTAATGCTACTGTACTTTATCTTCTCTGCGGCTGATTGGCTCTAGCCTTCGGGCGCTTGGATTCAAAGTCGAAGTTAGCAGGCATGTCCCAATCCAATTTGACCGAGAAGCTCAGGATTCTTTCCGGGTCGATAAACTCGGCTTTTTCCGTTGCCGGGGCATCAGCAGAGCCAGCTGCGGCCTCATTCAGCGCCGATGAGCCCTCGCCGCTTCCGTCTTCGTCTTCCTCGTCCTCGTCACTATCCCAGTCCAAATTCCGACGTAGACCCGTGCGCACATTCTCAATTCCCATCTCGCGCTCGGCCGTCGTGTAAATCTCATTTGCCTCCTCCGTGGCATACTTTATCACGCGCGCCTGCATCCAGTTACGCATCTCCGTCCACATGGAGCGTAGTACCGTAAGCTGTTCCGAGGGGACCTCCTGCGTGCGCGCAGCCGCCAATGTTGCCTGGCTGGGCACGTACGCCGGGGCCGAGCCGTTAGCCCCGTTAGCCCCATTGGCCCCGTTGGCCCCGTTGGCAAGGCTCGGCGGCAGACCATCGGGAAAGGCCACGGCCATACCACGCTGGCGACCCTGTTCCGCAATCTCTTGAACGTCAGGTTCGGGCTTCTTACGCAGCAGTTGCATGAGTACCCCCTCCTGTGTGCGGCCGGGGAAATTCGTACTCGGATGAACGACAAGGCGCTGAAAAAGGTCGCTATTTTGGTCCATTAGGTCACGGATGGAGACAAGATCCTTAAAAATGATGTTCTGCATCGCGTGTAACGAATCGCTGTCAGTCAAAGCAAACACCTGTTAGCAGTTGATCAGTCCATCAACGGTCGGCTGGAAAAGAAAAAAAGAAAGAAATAACAAAGGACATACAGGTTGGGCAGTGGGTTCTTATTAAGAATATCCAGCTTCAAGCTCTCAATGCTGTTGGAAAGTTGTTGCCAACGCTGGCGCATCGTGTCGAGCGTGCGCAGCTCATCGGGTGTCACTTTCAATGACGACATTTTTGGCACTGGCGGTGTGTATCAAGAAGTTGTGCAAAATCACAACAAAATTGTGATGTTGACAGAAAGGTTCACAAGGCTGAGAATCGAGCTTCGCATTTGGATAATCGACAGCTCCATGGTGGGGCCGCTGTGGGGCCGCTCATGCAAGGCTGATGGCGAGATGAAAGTCAGTTAACCCTAGTAGGTAGCTGGGATTCCCTGTGGGTGGGGCAAACACGACATTGAACCCAACAATCACGACTTCAGCGTTTGGCTGGACAATTGTGCAAATCATGTACTATATGCATTCTTTATAGTATATCTAAGTATCAAACTAAATACGCCCGCTATATGTTCCAAAAATAAATGCTCCAAATAATCCAAACAAACTTAGATACCAAAAAATATGTTACTCATCAGTAACCTGCCAGTCTGCCCTGGAAACGGTCCAGTTCACGGCCGTACTTGTCAACGGCCGGGAAACGTGCGTAGCGCTCCAGATCGTCTAGATCAGTCTGTGATCTTATGTACTTGTGGCGGCCATCGTCATCCGGGTTGTGATCCCAGCTCGTAAAACGGCCGCGAGTCAGCGCCGTCCAGACCAGCCGTCTCTTGCGCTGAGACAACAGGACCTGCTTGGTAATGTCTTCAAAGTCCCACTTCTTTGCCGTTTCAGCCTCGTACTCGCGCAGCTTGGCCTCGGCCTGCTTCAGCTCGGGCGTCGTGGCACCGGCCTTTTTGAGGAGCCGGGCCAGGTTGACAGTCTCGAGCGGGTCGTTGGCCAGGTTGAACAGCATCGTCTCGTCGGCCGGGCAGTAGACAAACTTCCACTCCTTGTCCTTGATCATCATCAGCGGCTGGATGGTTCCTTCGCCGGTGTATTCGGCGTAAACCTTTTCATCGGTGCCGCGGCCCTCACAGTGAGGAATCAGAGACCGGCCGTCCAGGGGAAGCTCGGCTAGGGGCTTGGTTCCAGCGAGGTCGCACATGGTCGGCAGAATGTCCATGGTGGAAACGTTGGCCGAGACACGGCGCGGCGTGTACTTGTCGGGGTGGTAGACAAGCAGGGGAACACGAGCAGAAGGCTCAAAGTAGTTCATCTTGTACCACAGACCGCGCTCACCAAGCATGTCACCATGGTCACCGCTGAAGACTACAATGGTGTTCTTGTCTAGCTTGCACTTTTTCAGAGTCTCCAGCAGTTTTCCAATGCAGTCATCGACATAACTGACGGCTCCGTAGTACGCTCTGCGGGCACGCTTGATCTGCTCATCGGAAAAGTCCTCGTCCCACAGATCGCACACCTTGAGCAGACGCTTACTGTGCGCGTCCTGCTCCTCGCGTGGGATACGGACCTTGGGCAGGTCAATATCGACGCCCTCGTACAAGTCCCAGTACTTTTCCTCAATGGTGTACGGGTCATGGGGGTGAGTCAGAGACACCGTGAGGCAGAACGGACGCGCATCGTCACCCTTGCGCACGTGGTCGTACAGATATTGAGTCGACTTGTACATGACCTCCTCGTCGTAGTCTAGCTGATTGCTGCGTACGCACGTTCCAGCCTGCAGGATAGACGAGGCATTGTGGTACCACTCCAGCCGGGTGTCGGGCTTGTCCCAGTTGACGACCCAGCCAAAGTCACCGGGGTAAATGTCGCTGGTGAGACGGTCCTCGTAGCCGTGTAGCTGGTCGCCCACAAAGTGCATCTTGCCAGCCAGAGCAGTGTGGTAGCCCTGCATGCGAAGGTAGTGGGCATATGTTGGGACATCGCTGCCGATCTGGGTGGCGTTGTCAAAGGCACCAATCTTCATGGGCAGCAGACCGGTGATCATGCTCATGCGGGACGGAGCGCACAGCGGAGAAGGGCAGTAGGCTGAGTCGAACTGAACCGCCTTGGCTGCCAAGGCATCCAGGTTTGGAGTCTTCATCTGCGAGTCCGGGTTGTACATCTTGAGGAACGGAGCCGAGAGCTGGTCGGCCATGACGTACAGGATGTTGTACGGCTCAGAACTGGCCTCGGTGGTGAATGTAGGGGCTCCGTTTCCGGAGCCGTTCCCGCTCATATTCACGAGGGGAGAAGGAGGCAGAGAGTTAAGATCAGGCGCCATATTAAAAGCAGTATCAAGAGAGATTATTGACTAATAGAAAAGAACAAAAGAGTAAAGAATAATGCGTCCAGAGTCTCCCTTTATAATGGCTCTTGTCTCCGGTTCAGCTGAAGTTGCAAAGGAGTCGGCTGAAGTGATTCACGATACCCTTCTTATTTTTCTAGGCTCGATCAGAATCGGATTATCAATGTCCGGAAACACAAAAGACCGTAGCTCTTGATTGGGCGCAGCAACAAAGAAGGCTGAAGAATGGAGACAACAGGGCGGTTAAGAGAGACTGAGGAGTAACAAGAAGAAGAAACGGCTTGAAAAAGAAAAAGAAGCAAGACAAGAGAAGAGAACAAACAGGGCGATACAAGCAACGTTCCGGGGGGTTTTATACGTATAGGCAAAAGAAATATATCAAAAGGCAACAAGCCTAAACTAGCACAGCGGCAACGAAGGATGGGCCAGAGCCAAAGGGACCATCTGGCGATAGATACTGGCTTTTTTTTGGCTTTAATAAAGCGATAATTCCTCCTCAACAACAAAAGTCTAGAGAAAAGTCGTGACCAAAAATCAAAAGGCAAAAACAGGAGTAACAACGTATTTTTTTTTCTTTTTGGTGGCGCCTCTTTTGGGTAAAGATTCAGACGAGATACATGTATTGCATGTGAGTGTGTGCTGGAATTTCCCAATCTGGTCTGATCGATGGCAGGGAAGACGATGGGAAAAGTAGTGGAGTGGTCCAGAAGCGAAAAAAAAAAAATAAAGGTAAGGGAGTGTGGTCACACGAAGAGAGAAAAAGAAAGTTAAAAACTGGATTGAAGAAGATTCGCCGAAGGTTTATGTGAGAATAGGCAGCAGCTGGGCTAATAAATAATACTGACGTGTAGATGTCATCGTTACAGAAACATCTGGCTGCTATTTATTCGCCATTTATGCGGAGTCTGCGGTCGGTCTGGCCATCTCACCGCTCAATGACACAAGCAACTACGCAACTTGCTCCAAAAAGCACGCCTTTGATTGTTGATCGAGATCCTGCCGCCAACAAGCCACACAAAGGGCCACAGTTTGGTGGCTGATAAATCGGCATTACTGGCAGTAATACTGCTACTAAGTGCTTCTGATAAAAATGAGCAACAATCAGTAATTGATCACGCAAGAGAGGAGAGCGGGTTAATGTTATGTTGTTTCTCCTCCAAAAGGCGTGCTCGGTGGAAGCTACCGCTAATTGTGATGTGAGACATGACTGCGGGCTAGATATGGCGGGATCTGGCGCAAGTCTTTATATAGGACTGTGTAAAATCGAAGCAGCTAAATAAGATCACAACCACAAACCAATGGAATCAATGGAACTATTCCTACAGCCCCCTCATTCTTCGAAAAACATTCCCTCCAACATTCCCTTTAGGCCCGGAGTCTCCTGGCACTATGAAAACCACTAGCAACAGCACTATCACTTACTATTACGTGCCATTTCGTGCTCGCCCCTGCGTCTAATATTCTCTCGCTCCTTTTGACGTAACAAAAGTAGTATGCAGTAAATGGTTTGCAGCACATGACTTGTTAAATCAAGCAGACATTTCCACGATAAATATTTGGCGTTGACATGTTTTCTCCTTGGCACATGCAGACTTTATTTGTCTTCTCGTCGAATCCCATCATACCTAGGCCCATCTTCAGATGTAGCGACCCCCCTTCGTTAGCCAAATAGAGTACATATTTTATCGTGCTTAACGACTCTTCTCTATTCTCCTCCCCAGACGTGCTTCCAGCCGGGTCGGTATTGCATCTCTGAGCTAACCATAAAGCCAGGCGGGAGAGAAGAGAAAAAAGAAAGAAAAAAAAAAAGCAATGTTTAATCACATGCAAACTGGACGGCTCTCCCAACAAACAGCCACTGTTTGATAACAGGCGGTGAGAAGCAGAGAAAACAACATGGCATCTGCCATACCACTTATGGCTTGTGGATAAGCTCAAAGCGTTGTGGTATTTGGGTCCCGCGTGTGTAACGACATGATGAATCAATAAAGAAAGCGATCAATCAGCATGCATCGTAGGAACAATCGGCTTAGCAGCAAGTTCAAACAAAAATAAACAAGGGAAACTAAGCCTCACTCAAGAAAGGTCGGGGAGACGCATAAAACCTTGTTAACAAATTGGAAATGTGTACATAAGCTATAAACTGTGTTCCAAGCATTGCCAAAGTTGAGTTGGAAAGACAAATCACATGCCAGAACGGGCAAATAAATTGGCACCGCCAACAAAAGTCCATCTCCAGCCTTCTGGCTTTCAACTTGCTTGTTTCATTTTATTACATGTGATGACCAACAAAAATATAAAGTAAAAGTCTTATTTGTGGTTAACCCGATACCTGTGCATTATTTGTGAAGCCACATATGGTCGCTTGGTAGAATTCTAAAGGCTTTCAAATGCTTCTACGGGTTCCATGAGAGTAAAGTAATGAATAATAAAAAAATGCTTCTACTATGTAGTACTACTAGTCGGAGCTAGCCGAGGCTTTTCTAACCCTGCTACGAATAACCCTTACAATTCAGTTCCAACAATGTCATGTCTGGTTAAATTCGTTAACCTGAAATGTGTCTACATTTCTCAGTGATGTGCGAGATGTGTGACTAGGAACAAACTAATAGTGGCAACAATAAACTTGCTATAGAGTTCCATTGGCTTCGATCTCTGTCTCAGGGTAAAAAAAAGGCCATGAATTAAAGATAGTATAACTCATTACGCAATGGCAAACTACGAACCAAAACGACGGATGCATGAAGGTATATTAGCGGGCATGATTATCAAACACTACTTCATGCTTCTTTTTTCAGGCATACGAGAGCAAATAATGGCTTTTTTTTTGTACATTGAGGTCTGAGAGGGCAAAGCTCAATTACTTGTGTGCTGTATTCAAAGTAGAAAAAGTTTGTCCAGTCCAGCTGCCTTTTCGAAGCACAGAAACAAAAAGCCACTAAAACTGTGTGTGGTTGTACTCCGTAGCTACAATTCTAGACGGCCGGGTTTTCGGACCGTGTGCTTTTGGCTTGGATTGGTGGAGAAGTGGGTAGCTGTGCGTGTAATGTTTCTGGTTTCTGTTTTGAGGTTGTCCGTGCCGTTCTGTAACACAATGTGTCAGAAACTATTGTTAGGAGGTTTCTTGTTTTTATCTATCTTTATCTTTATTTTTATTCTTATTATTCTTATTTTTTTTGGCATTTTATCCCTTCCATCCACCATTTGTAGGCTACAGCAAACCCTTTTGGAGGCCCGATTCCTTCTTATTGAACGACTCCAAAATGTTATCGAGAAAAAAAGGGAGACCAAAAGAGAGCCGTGGAAACACAATTTTCGGAGATCTTCTGGCTTAATCATAGAATGGCAAGGTTGGATGAGCACAGTTTTTCACTTTTGCTAATTGGAGACTGCCGAAAGGGAGAGAAACATGGTGTAAGTCAAAGACTTGTCTTTCTTTCTTTGCTGGTCTTGATTTTTTGTTCAACTTTGACGGACGCCGTCTGAAGTTCTTGGCAGCCTCTTTTTTTTTCTTTCTTTTTTTTTTTTTTTTCTAATTAGCGAGCGCTTTATCGTTAGACAAGCAGCCTAAAAGCACTGACCTGGCCCCTAAGTCGACACGGACGCAATTTTAAGTATCTTGGCCAAAGGAGCAACAAAGGTACGGCTAAGCACTAGCTATATGTGCAATCACAGGCTCGTCTGTCTTGTCAAATTTACTCTGACAGGCGGGGAAAACGATTACGACGTTGAGGGAAGCTAACGCAAAGGCTTGTTTACTGGGAATTTAAACCATGCTGGAAAGTTTCTTTTGGCTTGCTTATTTTCTCCGAGAGCTTTTTTGTACGCAAAAGAAATATGTCATGTAATTTCCGCTATGCTCGAGAGCCATGGAACGGACCACTAGGACGGCGGTGTGGACATGGATCTCTCGCCTTTGATTGCATACTACTGTAGAAGCCGATGGCATCAATAATCATCGTTCTCTAGTGGAATCAGGAGAGAAACAAAGGCAACAAAAACATCATGACAATTCACCTTCGTCTTGACACACACAAAAACTTTTAACCTATAAACTTTTTTTTTGTCTTTCTTATTACTGCTGCTTTCTTACTCTAGAGGACAGAGCGCATATGGGAAAATGCAGCACTAATCCCAACTTTGCTGTCAGCGAGTGCTACGCAGCCAAGGCAGATAATAAACCCCTGGGGACCATGAAACAACACCTGGTTCCTGAGCCAAGTAAGTAAGTAAGTACACAGTGGAAGGACATAATCCCTGAGAGAACTCGGTGGTCGTAGTTCGTAAAGCATGCTGAGATGATCAAAACAAGTCGCAGGTCATCAGGTATCTATTCATCAAGCTGTAGGCCGTATAATGAATGTACAGCACACAAAAGTGCGAAATCGTAAAATCGGATGAGATTTCCAGCCACGATCTCCGGGGACACAAGGCTTTCTCAAAGCGTCAGTTTGCTTGAATAAACTCGCGATATTCAGCCTGCCACTCCTCACACATGCACACACTATCTTTCTCTCACTAACTCACTAACTCACTAACTCACTCACTTCACCTCACTTCACTTCACTCATTTACTTTACTTTACTTTACTTCACTCACTCACTTAATCGCTCAATCACTGACTCACTTACTCACTCACTCACTCACTCACTCACTCAAGAGCACCCTTCATTCTTGAGCATGATGAACTCTTTAGTATGTTCTATTTTTTCCCCTTTTACCTCCTCGCTGCAAAAGACGATAATAGAAAAAGCCTATTACAAAACAGAATGGATAAAATTAGGGCATTAGTTTCCTTGGTAGAATGTTTGGGCCTTTTCGATGATCCCCACCCGCAGTTTTACATTTATTTTTTCTTTAGCAAGTGACATGAGCATAAATTTAGGAGAATATAGCTAAAAAGCTCCGGCTAGACTTGGGTCCTGACGTTTTGTAACAAGTCCAGCGTTTCTTTTAATAATATAAACGGCTGCTCGCCTGACTTTTAGTTCTTCTCTTTCTTTCTTCTTTTTCTTCTTCTTCTCTTTTTGCGTCTTTTTCTTTGCTTTTTTTCACTTCTTATATTCCTTTTTTTTTTCTTCCCTTCGATTCTTGCTCGTTTGTTGCTTCGTTGTTGTGTTGATTAGTTAAACTCTCTTAATAATTTCTTTTTCCTTCTCTTCAATCTTAGTTACTAATCATCTTAACTTCAAGAACAACACGATCTTTTTTTTTTCTCTCTTTTATTTTTTTTCTTTTCTTTTCTGACTTCGTATTTTTATCATATTATTTTTTTTCTTTGTTTTTATTTCCATCGTTTGTATAATTCGACCTTTTCTGTTGCATCGCTTTAATCGTCGCCAAAATTCCGCTGCCAAAACTACTCGAAATCTACTTAGACGAAAAAGGAAATTCCAACAATTTACCAAATAATTCTGCAATAATTCTAGAGGTTCGAAACTCTGCTATACGATTTCGATAGAAAGACTAGAGAAACTCTTTCTCTTCTTTCTTCTTTTTTTCTTTTTATATTCTCTTCTTGAAGAAGAATACTCCGGCTGGCCTGGTTTATATCGACCATCTTTTTTTTTTCTGTCTACTTGTTCGCGACTTGACGTCAGCGATCTTTTTTTCTTGTCTGTTCACTCCTCCGCGACTTGACGCCAGCGACCTTTTCTTTTTTTCCCTTTATATTTCATTAATTAGTGAAGATGAGATCCTCACTCATCCTCGTTGCGGCCGGCGCCCCGTTCACTCAGGTGAGTTCTTGTAGTGTTCAATTCATTAGTCTGTAGGAAACTAACACTCTATAGGCCGCCGCCATTGCCCGCGCTTCGATCGGCCAAGATGCCTCTCCTATAGAGAGACGAAACACTGACTACACCTTTGACAACCAGGCCAAGGTCGCCTCGATTGTCAGCGACATGACTCCCGCTGAGATTGAGAGCGCCATGGCAGCTGCCCAGAGTTACCAGGCCCAACATGGTGGAGTCAAGGTTGTCAATGTCGAGCCGGTGTCGACCAAGACCGCCAACCACAATGGAAACAACAGCACTATCAACGCTGCTGCTGCCCAGTCTACAGCTGCCCAGTCTGCAGCTGCCCAAGCCGCAGCTTCCCAGGCCGCGGCGGCCGCGGCTGCCAGCGACAACTCTCTGTCGCAGCTTCTCAACGGGCTGTTTGGCAACGGGGACAACTCGCTGCTCGACTTCCTCAACGGGCTGATGGGCAACGGAAACAACAACAACAATGGTAACACGGGTACCGCCGAGACTACAGTAACAATGACTGTGGTGCAAACTTCGCCGGTGGCCGCCACGTCGACGGCAGCCGAGGTGCAGACTCCGATTACTTCGTCGGCAGCCGAGGTGCAGACTCCGATTACTTCGTCGGCAGCCGAGGTGCAGACTCCGATTACTTCGTCGGCTGCTGAGGTGCAGACTCCGGTTACTTCGTCGGAGGCTGCCACGTCAACAGCAGCTGAGGTCCAGACTTCGATTACTTCGTCGGCTGCTGAGGTGCAGACTCCGATTACTTCGTCGGCGGCTGAGGTGCAGACTCCGATTACTTCGTCGGCTGCTGAGGTGCAGACTCCGATTACTTCGTCGGAGGCCACCACGTCGACAGCAGCTGAGGTCCAGACTTCGATTACTTCGTCGGAGACCGAGGTCCAGACTTTGACTACTTCGTCGGAGGCTGCTACGTCGACGACGGCCGAGGTGCAGACTCCGATTACTTCGTCGGAGACCGAGGTCCAGACTTCGACTACGGCGACGGCTCCGGCCGAAACGGGTCTGGCTGTCACCACGTACACGAGCATGGCCACACCCAGCCCGATTCTGTCGACGCTGGCTGATACCTCGATGGAGCAGGCGGTCAGCACAACGAGCTCGCCCATTTCGACGACGCTGGCCGAGACTGGCACGTCGACGACTTCTAGTCTGACTACGTCGTCGAGTTCGACTACTACGTCGAGCACTTCGTCGCTTCTGACCACATCGACTACCTCGTCTTCCACGTCGACTGAGGCTGCTGTGACGACGACGACGACTTCGTCGACTTCTACCTCTTCCTCGCTGACCAGCACCACGCTGGCCACTAGCACGCGCTCCAGTAGCTCTTCGGCCACCAGCTCCGTCACCAGCACCTCTGCCGTCATAACCTCCAGCAGCACTTCCACGTCATCCACCACCACTGCCGCCGGCGCTGCGACTACAATTCTCGGCAGCGTGGAGGCGGCGACGACGGATTCATCATTTCTGGATTCGCTGGTCACCACGCCTGCTGCTTTGCCCACTCCGGGCGCGGCGCTGGATGCCAATGGGCCGGTTCTGAGCGGAGTGAGACTGTCGAGTGCGCTGAACCTGGGCGCTCTGGGGATTTAAGCAGGGAGTAGCCGCGCTTTGTTCTTTCTCCCCCCTATAAATTTTTTGAAAATCATTTTTTTTTTGGTTTTTGTCTCCTGTCATGTTTTCTTGTTTTCGTTTGTAATGAATCTGTTTTATACCACTCTGTTGTTATAGTTGAAGCTATTGTTAAAAGCCGTTAAGCCCCCATAAAGACACCATAAAAACGCCGTGATCGAGGTTTCTGATATTAAAACAAGATTATCCGGTATCAAGACTCAAAGTCAGTTGGAAGTTGGAAAGAAAATAACTCACCTACTAGAGAAGTTTTGTGTACAACTTGGTGTAGTAGTAGTAGTAGTAGTAGTAGTAGTAGTAGTAGTAGTAGTAGTAGTAGTAGTAGTAGTAGTAGTAGTAGTAGTATCAATGTTGAATGTTGTGTTACTAAATAAGCCCCGCTACGTAGATTTAAGGGTTACGGATAGGGTCAGTTCTCCGGATGCAGTGACTTATTCCTTTGGCTCCATCACCTCTCATCACGTTCAACAGANTAGTAGTAGTAGTAGTAGTAGTAGTAGTACCACTTACACCGGCATCTGGAAGTAGACAGTAGAACGAATATGCTCCGTAAACTCCCAGGTTCGTTATCATAAAAAGGTTAATCTTCAATGAGCCAGTCAGTGGGATTCTTACTTGTGAGGTTAAGCAGGGATTTTCGTTCCTCTTTCGGCTTTCTGCTGTTGTTGTTTCGTCTGTCGAAATTGGGATTTTGCGAGACGGGGCTACAAGCGAAGCGAGAGATTTGCGTCAACCTGCACGGAGGCGGCATATCATATTCTCTTTTCTTGTCTCTGTTGGTGTTTTCTTTTTTTTCTTTGACATCTATCATATTTTTCCTATTTCTTATTGTCTTTGCCTGTTTATCCTAAATGGATGTTTCAGTGGAATAAGTGCCCTACATCTTCAAGTCGGCCGAAAGAAGCCCCGCCAGACAGGCCTTCAAGGAACCAAATACAGCTAGGTGGGGTCTTATATTTCATGAACATGGGAGGTTTGATTCCGGCCTAGCTCTCATCTTGGCTCTCATCTTGGCTCTGGTTTCTTGGTTTCTTGGTTTCTTGGTTTCTTGGTTACTTGGTGTCTTGGCTCGCCGGTCTAAGCTGGCAAAGTGCGGGATGAGGAAAGACAAGAGAAGACAAGGGAAAATGCAGCCAGCGTTCAACGGCGTGGGGATGTTTCCCTCGAGAGAATCCCGAGTCAGCAATCATTCGGTACAGCGGCAACCAAGACGTTTATTCGTCCGCGGATCGGGGCCGATGTGTATGTGTATGGTGTGTGTGGTGTGTGTATGTGTATGGTGTGTGTGGTGTGTGTATGTGTGTGGTGTATGTGTGTGGTGTATGTGTGTGTGTGACAAGACAACACTGCATCGAACAGACCGGCCTAGACCTTCCAGCTCGTTTGCCGGCAACAACTCAATTCCAAACCACAACGGGGCCCTTTGGCCTCGGAAACAGCACGGATATAGCAGCGGACGAGAAAAAAAAAGCCGGCTTTTGGGCTTGGCTTGGCTTGGCTTGGCTTGCCTAGCTTACATGGAAATATCGCCGGCCGCGAGATTTTAAACCCACATTTTATCTTGCCGGACTGGTCTAGATGCCGGCAGTTTTTCTACCGGGCTTCACAAACAAACAAAGAAAGAGCTATGGGGTTGGGTCTGGTCTGGTCTGGTCTGGTCTGGTCTGTTCTGGTCTGTTCTGGTCTGTTCTGGGGTCCAAGTCGACATGGGGGTTGATGCAGTTGATGGAATCACAGCAGATGATGGATGGATGGACGATGCAGAGACAATGCAGGTAAATGTAAAGGCGGCACCTGCGAGCATAGAACAGACAGAAAGGGGGAAGCGGGGGCTGCAGCTGGCGTTGTCTGATTTGGTGCCACTTTTAGATGTACGACGTAGCGTGACAGACCACCTGTGATGGTGCAAGTACTAGTAGTAGCAGCAGTAGTAGCAGCATTAGTACCAACACTAGTACCAACAAGTAGTACCAGCCCGCCAAAACGTCTTGGCTGCTTTGTCAGGATGCCATGTCAGACGATTTCGAAGCCCATCTAGCTAGATTAGGGGCTATTTTTCGTGCAGCAAGTTACAATGCAGTGCGATGCCGACACCCCCC
>LKBB01000016.1:76633-101849 GCA_001513885.1 Thielaviopsis musarum
CCCCACACACACCGCTCTGCGCCAGCGCGCGCCGCAGAGCTCGAGGCAGATGCGCAGCAGCAGCAGGTGGTCGGGCTCAGATAGTGGGTAAGAGCGCAAGGACGCGACGGCGGCGGGTTATGTGAGCGACGAAGAATTGGAGACGGCGTGGTGAGGACTGGCAAGTGAACTAAAGACGTTAGTGTTGATGAATTATAGATGCGAAAGTTGGTAGGGGTTTTCTTTTTTTTTTTTCTTTTTTTTTATTCCTTTTCTTTTCTTTTCTTTTCCTGTTTTTCTTTTTTTTTCCTTTTTTTTTCTTTTTTTTCTTTTTTTTTTCTTTTTTTTTCCCCCTGTTTTTAAAACCATTGTTCCTGCTTCCGTGGCCTTTAGTGCTTTTATCTTTCTTTTTGTCTTAGCCTCCCTGGCAGCGGCAAAATCTATGTATTCACTATACGCAGTGAAAGATTAGGTAATCCTGAGCTACTTGTAGATCTGCCAAATGCCAGAGTAGAAACAATATTCTATCTTTCTCGAGTTTTCCCTCAATAGAATCAGCTCTCCTCCAAACCTACAGTGTAGTAGCTGAGCTTGTTGGCAGTCCTTTGTTGCCATATGTCAACGGATGGCGCTCAAACGCTCTCGCTCATCCCGTTTAGCCATGGGCCCCTAAGGAAACAAACAGCAGCGCTGATAGACAAAAGTTACAGAGGAGATAGACAGGCTATTGGTAAACATGTTTTTTACAGTGGGCTGCAACCAGGCGTTTTATACAGCTTGGCTGTGGTTGCGTGTGCAGAGAACCCTATCTTGCGGGACTGTTGTGGATTATAGGGGGGGGGGGGGGGGGTTTGTTTTTGGTTTTCTCTTTTACCATTGCACAGCCTTGTTTCTTTTTCTTTCTCTCCCTGAATCGTTTTTTTTCTTTTGGAAACACAAACGCTATTTTCTTCACATTTACGGTACTTTTATATCGTTTTCACTCGTCCGTCATTTTATACATTTCTTTTCATCTTAATTTTGTGGCAAACAAAGAAGCGGCCTACTTGATTTTCTCTTCTCTACCCTTTGATTGGTTCTTTTCGCGAATGGTTTTCACCGCGTCGCGATACACCAAGCCATCATGACCAAAAGCAAAGACACGTCACTGTTCTCCAGCCTCGGCGCATTTGCTGGCACTTCTTCTGAGCGCCACGGTGTTGATGAGTTCTGCAAGGAAATTAATCTCACCACGAACACCAACGCCAACAGCCCTTCGGGGTCGCTCTTGTCGGGAACTACGCTGTTTACAAACGACCCCGAAGTTGTCAGGGGTCGTGTTTCTATTACAGCGGCTCTTCCAGTAAACTGGAAGAACGACACGCGCCCTCACGGCTACACGTTAGGGGAAGCTGTGTCGCAGCCGCAGGACCAGTTGTTTACGGTTCCCGGCTACTCAGCCTCGACTGCCACCACCCGTGACCAGGACGCGGCGAGCGCAGATATGAAGGATGACGCTTCGGAGTCGGCGGTCGAGAAGTCGCAGTCTGGCATGGCGGGTCACCAGCTTGATGTTGTGATGCGGCCGAGAGTAAGCTTGTCGCTTTGCTCTATTCTGGATTTGTGTTTAGTAACTAACAACCACCTTCAGGCGCTTTAAGGTTCTGTTGACCTGCGGTGACTCTTTTGTTTTCATATTTGGGCAGTGGATTCAGATGTTTATTATTTTATGTTGGGGGCGCTTATCAGAATCAGGCGGGTTTATTGTGGACTAAGTTGTACGTTTTTGTCGAGGTCTTGCTATTTGTTACTATACTAGAGAATTAAATAGTTAAACACAAATCCTCGAATGTTTCTTTTTTTTTTGAAGTAGCTTGAGCCCAACTTCTCATCTCACTGTATGTATGTATTTACTGCTTCTTTCTCCTGCGTGCTGCTGTGCATCATCGACAGTGCTTTGAACTGAACAAAAAGAAAACAGAGTTCCTCAAAGGGATAAGAAATGCCGGCCTTGCCAAGAAAAACGGGATAGAAAGAAGCATGGAAAGAAGTTTAAAAAAGAAAAACTTAACAAAAAGGGTAAGAAGAGGAAGAAGGATGGAAAAGACCTAAATGAAGATACTTCACACACAATTTATAGTCTACAACCAAAATACATCCCAAAATAAAATACGCTCTGGTTGACTCATCAAAATACCTCTCTAGCCGATCCAATAATATTGCAACCTTTATTTACTTCTATGGTTGCCAAGCCACCATCCAACGCACTTGATACTTTTTTAAAGCCCCAAGTTTCCGAGATTGAGGCCTCACTTAGTGGAATTCAGCGTCTACTCTGCCGTATCGATGTCCATCTACCTTTAGCTCAAAGGCCAAACAACCCGTGAGATTTACTGTCATGTCCAGCGTGAACTCAAGGCTATCAAATTCCACGCCTTTTGTCGTTGTGAGGCGCGTAAACAAACTCCGCGGTACGGCGTTTAGGTCTGTTTTCAGCGTACACACTGTCACTAAACTCCGCGTAAAGCTTTTGGGCGGCGTGTCTTCTGAGCAGGCTATTAAATCGTCACTCACGACTAGTGATTGGCCCTGCCTGAAATTACGAGTATAATGAAAGGCAATGGGCTGTAGCGGGCTGATGGCCTCGCCCTAAAGATGGTGTCAGCAGAATGGCTTTGTCGAGAATGGAATTACAGTGGTGGTGATAGTTACAGGTAGAGGTAGGGGTGGTGTAGTACTAGTACATACCTTTTGAACATGCCAGTGCATCCGGTCTCCCACCATCCATCTTTCCCATAGCGGCGACCAGTACCGTTCCAGCACGCCATGCTGAGCCTTGTCATAAACCGTCGCATAAGACGTGCCATAGTGCATTCTCGCCTTACGACTAACCACCATATTTCCCTGCAGCCCGCGCAAAACCGCCCCACGAACCACTGCCGTCCAGGCGTGCAGCGGTTGCATCACCTCAATGGCCTCGTCAGCCGCCAGAGGATTCCCACCGCCGCCGTGTGTCGGCCTCTCCGTGTACGGCGGCGGCGGCTTGCTGGAAAAATGCCGCTTGAGACTCCGGTAGAGGTAGTCGCTCTGCCCGAAGCCGCCGACGAGTACGATGCCCGAAACGATGCCGCCTTTGGCGCGCAGTGTGTTGACTTGGCCCTGCACGAGGGTGCAGATTTCAGTGACGACTGGGTCAAATATGAGCTTGACTTGGTCGGCCGTCATAAGCATGAAGCCGCAATCCAGGCCGGCGTCTTGGTCGTCTGGGAGTCCGGGGAAGCTGTCTGTGTGTCAGTTGCTACAAGACAAGGGGGGGGNTAGTAGTAGTAGTAGTAGTAGTAGTAGTAGTAGTAGTAGTAGTAGTAGTAGTAGTAGTATCAATGTTGAATGTTGTGTTACTAAATAAGCCCCGCTACGTAGATTTAAGGGTTACGGATAGGGTCAGTTCTCCGGATGCAGTGACTTATTCCTTTGGCTCCATCACCTCTCATCACGTTCAACAGATCAAAGAGAAATGTGTATTAGGAAAAGTATGGGAATACTTGGTCCTTGTTTTTTTTTACCTGTGCGCCAAGAAATCACAGCGGGTCTTTTCACTGCTTAAACTTACGTTGCTTAATGCTGCGCCCCCTCAAAGCCAATAAGTTTCTATTGTCGGCTGCTTCTTTGATTTTCCGGGCTCTCTGTTATATTTCCTTCTACAATCACGAGACTTTCTGCTCTTTTCTTTTATTCCAGAAAGCATCACCTGCTTGGGCTTTTTTCTTCTTTTCAATTTCTTGGAAATTTATTCGACAGGCCAACACACTATAAAATAAAAATCCCCCGCAATCTGCTCGGCACTTATACATCAACTGGGTCTATAGCTTACAACTTAGTGTCTTAAGCTTCTAACGTCTATCCGGAACACATTCTTCCTTCTTACAACGTCATCACTCAAACTTTCTTCAACTACCAACCCACTAAACTATATCGCCATGTTCTTCTTCTTTACATTTGGCGAACACACGTTCCGCAAGGACGTTTCCGACTATCGTGGAGTAGTCTGCCAGTGCCATAATTGCGGCAACATGAGCGGCCGCGTGACCAAGTCAAACCCATGGTTCACCTTTTGCTATGTCGTGAGTCCACCTTGGACCTCGTTCCACTTCTTCTCTAGCTAACCCTGCAAAAACAGCCCGTCATCCCGCTATCCATCAAGGGCTACACCGACATCTCCTGCCACATCTGCAACTTTGCGCAGCCGCTCGCCAACCGCCCCGACGTCCAGGCCATGGTTGGTGGCGGCGCCCAGAATGGCGCTGTGCCAATGCCGCCGTATCAGGGCAACCAGGGCTGGCAGCAACACCCGCAGGCTTACAGCTCAGGCGCGATTCAGAGCCAGCAGGCGCAGCCTGTTCAGAATCAGGATGGCTATCCGGCGCAACAAGGCACGAAGCCACCGGGCCAGTATCAGTAACGGACAATGGTTTTTTTTTGTTTCTTATTGTCTGGGGTGCTTCTGTTTTTTTTTTTCGCCTTTAAGCTATGCCTTATTCTTTACGCCTTCATGTCCCGTATTTCTGCTTAGTTTCAGCCTTGTACGGGTTGCACTCGTTTCTTTGTCTTTCTTCCATCGCCTCGTAATAGTAATGCAAAATACCCTCGTTTTTGTTTCTCAGTTCTCCTGCCAATTATGTAGTAGTAGTCTTAGTCCACCAAAATCCAATACCGAAGCCCTGTTGTCTACTTGATTTCCGTCAAAAATACTACAGAGCACTAGTGGTGCTGTGTAAAGCCCTGTAGTGCCCTGTAAATCCCTGTGTAATGCCCTGTAATGCCCTGTAAATCCCTGTGTAAAGCCTGCAATTCAATTCTAGCTCTAAATTCCAGTGGCCGCACAGGGCTCCACTAATCGTATGCACTGAAACAAGCCCTTTTCCGCCTCTAGCCATCGCCAAGCCAACCTTGATTTTTTTATATTTTACAAGTCTGCGCAAATTGAAGCTTGACGCTCACCATCGACCAATTTATCGTTATCGCCAATCGAACCGCTACAGGCGTTGTATCTTTAATCGCAAATTCTCTTTTTTTTGATTTCTTCATATGTTTAATATTCATTAGCATCACATTTGCTCAGGCCCGGAGTTTTGCTACTTTTCCGTTCAAAAACATCACCGTAGTTTTGTTATTCACCTGTTATTCACCTATTATTGCGTCGCCTTCCGCTTTCAGCTATCGAATTATCGCCACGCTTTTCTCTTGTTTTGCCTTGTTACTTGAATCTATACTCGTTCGCCTCACAAAATGCCAAATCGACCTGGAACCTCTGTGCGCCCATTCCGATTCAGTTGATCTGATCCAGTTACAAGCCTCAGCCAGCCAAGTTACTAACTTGTTTGTTATCCAGGACGGTCGCCGCGACCCCAGAAACTCTCGCGCCAGACCCGCCAGCCAGACGCAGGGTATCTCGGTCGATTCTGTGCTCGGCTTCTCCTCGGAAATCCCCTCTGGCCAACCGCGCGGCCCGCCCATTCCTGCCGCCATGCCCGTGACCTCCAGCGCCACCGCGCCAGTCTCGGCCCGTGCCACTGCCGACCTGCGCGCCAAACGCATCAAGCCGCCGGCATCCGCCAAGCTACCCGCTCTACAAACCCGCCTGAACCAGCGCGTTCCGCAGCGCTCTACCAAGACCACCGAGAAGCTCGTGCTGCTCCCCGATGACGCCGAGTCGCCGCTCACAAGCGCTTCGTCTCCTGCAGACCCGGTGCTCTCCAGCCGTCGCCCACTGCGCGACGAGGAACTCGACGAACTCAAAAAGGGCGGCGCAATCCATGGCCGCAGCTATGCCGAGTGGCTGCCCAAGAAGGATCGTAGCGACGGCAATGTCGCGCGTCTGACGGCTTACTGTGGCGCCCATGGATACAATGTCAATGCCGCTGCCAAGTTCCTGCGCGACACACACGCTGCCAAGGCGAAGCTGTACGATGACTGTCTGTATGTCATCTACGCTCTGCCGCTTCTTCCCGGCAGCGACGGCTACCGTGTACGCAGTAGACCCATCCTGAAAGCCCCGGGATCATCGCGTACTCTTCTCGACGATGAAATCGAACGCAGTGAGCAGCGCGTGGATCATTCTGCATTCCTGGGCTTCCAGGGCGACGGCGCCACCGACGACGGATATCTAGTTTCGCCTGGTGGCGACAGCAGTGCTGTCCCGCCGCTGCCGCCGCGGCCGAATGGAATGGGTGGCCCGGGATACTATGTGGGCGAGGACGGCGAGGAACCTAACATCAGCACGCTTAGCCGGCTGCCGCCCAGCACAAACTTGTTTGCAGAAATGTTCATCTTTTCCTACGGCGTGGTGGTGTTTTGGAACTTTAGCGAGCAGCAGGAGCGCCTGATTCTGGCAGACCTGGAATTTGCCGACCACGACGACTCGAGCAGCGAGGCGTCCAGCCCGTCAACAAGTCAATCTGCAGCTTCGCAGGCAGGAAACAGCAGCGCTGATGGCGAGCCGGATGAAGACGCCCTGGTGCTCACACCGCTTGACCAGGACGACTTTGAGACGGAAGAATTCCACTTTGCGTACAGCGCCGATGTGTCGCGGCCGCGTATCTTTAATGACATGATTACGCTGCTACCTGGGTCGGACCATATGATCAAGCTGACCATCAGCCACGCGATTGCTCAAAGCACCAAGTTGTGCTACTTTGAAGAACGCATGACGCAGACGCTGAGTGCTGCGCAGAATATTCCCAAGGAGCTAGCCAAGACGGGGCAGTTGGTGATGAAGCGTGAGACCATCATGAGCATCATGGGCCAGCTGTTTAAGAGCCGTGTAGAGCTGAACCTCTGTACGTTTTTTGAGGCTATTTTTAATTTCTTGTGTTTCCAGTTCTAACAACATTCACAGCATCCAATATCCTCGACACGCCCAAGTTCTTCTGGGATTCGGAACCTACTCTTCACCCGCTCTACTCCGCCATCCGCGAATACCTCGAACTCGAAAATCGCATCAAGGTGCTCAACGAGCGCTGCCAAGTCTTCCTCGACCTGACCGAGATTCTGTCTGACAGCATCGCCGACAGCAACATGAGCACCATCACCTGGATCATTATTGTGCTGATTGTCGTGTCCATCATGGTCACCGTGACCGAGGTTCTCATCCGCGTCAGCATCCTGCGCAAGAACCAAGACGTTCCTGGCGCTGTGGGCGGCAACACCTCGTCGTCTTCGCTGACGGCACTGCTGGAGTCGGGCGTCGACAAGGAGAAGGCCGGCTTGGCAAAGTTGGTTGCAGACGATCTGGTAAAGATGAATATCAGTGTGGAGGACTTGCGCAAATGGAGTCAGATGTGGACGCCGGCGCAGAGAGGCGCTGTTTGTGGAAGCAGCGTGATTGATAAGACGTGGAGTGAGCTGTAAAAAGGCTTTGGGTTCATTGTTTATTGTTAGTATTATGGCGTTTTGTTTGTGGATTCCATCAAGGCGGTTGTTTATTTGGGCATTTGGTAAGGGAGCAACATTATTTTACTTGAATCAAATTACTATACCATTCAATTATGCACTTTGTACTCCAAATAACCCATGAGTTTTGTGAATTGAAACGACTACACAGAAGTCGTAAAAAATATATATTATAAAAAATACAGTGATAGTACGTACTGACGGAATTTACATCATCATATCCATCGATAAAACAATAATACAACACCAAAAGGAAAAGAAACCGGAAAAAATATACAACCCAAAAAAAAAAAAAAACATCGTGAACCCAAAAGCAGAAAAGGAAAAAGGAAAACAGCTACATAGATACAATACGACAAACAAGAACTAAAGAGCAGGCACCCAAAAAGGCTCTACTCATTGTCCATGTTCTTGAGCGCAGTGTAGGCAGCCTCGTCGTTTCTGCGGAACACGTTGCGGAACAGGCCAATAGTTCCGTACACCCACGTCATCGGGTCAAGCTTGCTGCCAGGGAATCTAATCGGCTTGCCGGGCTTGGCGTTGCGTGCGTCTTCCATGTACTGCGGGCGCTTCCAGAGCTTGAGCAGCAGCGAACTGACAACCACGCTGACCGACGAGCAAGCCATGGCGGCACCGGCAGCCATGGGGTGCAGGTGCAGGCCAAACGGCAGGAAAATGCCCATAGCAAACGGCAGGCCGACGACGTTGTACATACACGCCCAGGCAAGGTTCATCTTGATGCGGTTGAAAATGGTGCGCGACAGGTGCAGGGCCGAGGGGATCGACATCAAATCGTTGGGACGCATAAGCACGACATCAGCAGCCTCCATGGCAACATCGGTGCCGCTGGCCATGGCAATACCAATGTCGGCGGTGGCCAGAGCCGGCGAGTCGTTGATGCCGTCACCGACCATGGCAATGACTTCTCCCTTTTCTTGCATTTCGCGGACAATCTCCTGCTTCTGGTCGGGCGAGACACCGGCATAGACGTCATCAGGAGAAATACCAACAGCGTGGGCAACAGCAAGCGCAGCAGGAAGCTGGTCACCAGTCACCATGGCCGTACGAATACCCAGATAGTGCAGAACGGCAATGGTGGCATACGCATCCTCCTTGATCGTATCAGCAAGACACAGGTAGCCGGCATACTCGCCGTCAATCGCAACAAAAATGTTGGTCGTGCCAGTGAACGAACGCTTGCCCTTGATCTCCAACGAGCTCTCGCTGTCGCGGATAACATCGTCAGACAGGTCAACAGAGTTGGCGAGCAGGAACTTGGCGGAACCAATGAGGACGTTGTAGCGAGTGCAGCCAGAAGAAGCAGGCTCGACGGTAGCAGAGACACCCTTACCGACAACAGTCTTGAAATCGCCAACACTACCGTCAATACCGGACTCAGGGTCAATGTTGAGCTTGTCGCGAGCGGTGTTCAGAACAGCCTTTCCAACAGGGTGCTCACTACCCATCTCAGCAAGACCGACAATCGACCACCAGGTTCTGGTCTTGAACCCACCATCGTTCCAAGACTTGGCCATCTTCATACGATCGACAGTCATCTTACCCATAGTCAGAGTGCCCGTCTTGTCCAGAACCACACGCGTGATACGCGTAGCAGTCTCCAGAGCAGCACCACCCTTGACCAGAATACCGTTAGCAGCACCGACTCCAGTGCCAACCATGACGGCAGTGGGAGTGGCAAGGCCAAGAGCGCAGGGGCAAGCAAAGACAATAACGGAAATGCAGAGCTTCAGGCAGACCAGGGTACGGCCGCCGTTGTTCTCGTCCATGAAGATGTGAGGAGGGTTTTTGAGGACGTGGCTAAGAACCATCCAGCCACAGAAAGTAATAAAACCCAAAACCAGAATAATAGGAACAAAGTAGCCAGCAATCAGATCGGCCAAACGCTGGATAGGAGCACGAGTAGTCTGGGCATCCTGAACAAGTTTGACAATCTGGCTAAGTTGGGTGTCACGGCCAGCACGGGTAACACGGAAGTCGACACGACCGTGGCCGTTGACAGTACCACCAATCAGGTTACTGCCCTTCTTCTTTTGCACAGGCATGGGTTCACCGGTAACCATGCTCTCATCAACATACGTCTCGCCACGAACAAGAACACCGTCAGCAGGAATCTTGTCACCGGCACGCAGGATAACAATGTCACCAACTTCCAGAAGTTCAGTGGCAATGTGGCGTTCGTCAGCAGCACTAGAAGCGCTGTTGGGGCCAGGGGTCCGCGGGGTGCGAGGGGTGCGAGGGGTCTTGGGTTCGGAATCCCAGGTCTCGGCAGCCTTCTCGGCAGCAATGGGGTCGGCGTAGATGGTGGTCATAGTAGGAGCCAGCGACATCAGCTGCGAAAGCGCCTTCGAGGTCTGGCCCTTGGCGCGGTTCTCCAGGAAACGACCGAGAGTAATGAAGGTGATCAACATAGTGCTAGTGTCAAAGATGGTCTTGGGCCGCGAGTGAGGAGCCTTGCAGACAGCGTGCATCATTAGGAAGACGCTGAAGAAGAAAGCGCAAGAGGTGCCGAGAACAACGAGAACATCCATAGTAGGAGCTCTGTGCTTCAGGCCCTTGAACGCAGAAACATAAAAGCGCTTGCCAATGCCAAATTGAATAGGGATAGTAAGGCCCAGGCAAATAACATCACCCAAAAACAGGCCAGGAATGAGCTGGAACTTGCCAAAATCCAGGACCGGAATCATAGGTAGAATCATGTTCAGGAAGAAAACAGGAATGGCAAACGACACCGAAACCTTAAACGCCCGCTGCCACTCATTAATTTCGCGAGTCTTGGCTAGTGATTCCAGCTGTGAGTTGTTGTCATCACTGTCAGACACCAGAGCGTTGATGCCCTCCTTTTCAACAGTCTCGACAATGGCACGCAAACCAACAACGACCTGGTTGTGCACAACAGTCAAGCGAGATGTGGACTGGTTGACCTTGGCACTGCTCACTCCGTTCAAATCACCAATGTTCTTCTCCAACACCGCCGCGACAGAAGCAGTCACGTTACCATATAACTTGAACTGCGAAGTTGTCGACGTCGACGAATCAGAAGCCTCCATCAGGGATGATAGGATGGTAGCGCCAAATCCCCGGTCTTCGATGGCTTCGACAATAGCGTCGGTGGTCAGTTTCGAAGGGTCATGCGTGAGAACAGCGCGCTCGGCCAGAAGACTGATGTTGAAACGAAGAAGACCGTCCACACCAGCAAAGGCGCCCTCAACGGCCGACGTACAAGCGCCACAGGTCATGCCCTCAATAGCAACCGTCGTGGTTAATGTGGTGCTGTCGGCGGTGGCAGTTGCCGCAGGCTTCCCAGAAAATATCTCCGAGTCGGTAACAATAGCGCCAAATCCACGATCTTCAATCATGTCGACAATCTCCTCCTTGGTGATAATGGCAGTGTCGTGGCGGATGAGTGCCTTTTCCAAAGTGAGGGAAATGTTGAATTCAAGAACACCAGCAACGCCCTCAAAGGCAGACTCGATAGCCGATGTGCAGGCGCCGCAGGTCATGCCCTCGACGGCAATGGTGGTGTTGGCAACAGTGCCATTTTTTTGCGCCTCGGCAAATCTAGACTTGTGTCTTGGGGTGAGTGGCGAGGGCAAGTCGGAAGAGAGAATTTGTGCGTCGAATCCGCGGTCTTCGATAATTTCTTGAATCTTCTCGGCTGAAATGGTGGAAATGTCGTGGATAACAACGGCGCGCTCCATCACAAGACTAACGGAAACGCTCTCAACTCCAGCTACACCGGTAAGACCACTTTCAATAGCAGATGTGCATGCGCCGCATCTGTTGTTAGATGGTATCGGTTAGTAATGATGCACTTCTCGGCTGGCACTTTTCGCATACCATGCTCGACGAGCGAGCGCATAAGTATGAGATGGCAAAATGCGATACGATGGGGCCAGGGTCAGCCACTCAAAAGTGAGTAAACTCCAGACGAAAAGAAATGAAAATACAAGGTTAACTCACGTCATGCCGCCGATTTTAACGGTGGTAGTCGCCATGTCGACGCTGAAAACCGCACTTTTCAGTGGAAAACGTCAAGTTGGTATGTATAAAACAAAGAAAAGAAAGGCGTTTGCGAGTGAGCCAAAAAGAAGCTTAAAGACTGGCACCTAACGCTATAGATAACGGTATAAAATATGAACCGAGCTAAAGGAATGTTAAAAATCAACGGATTAATTAGTGAGAAAGGCAGAAAAGGATCGAATGAGTTCAGAAAGAAAGGTCAAAACCCGGCTTCTTCCTGGGTTTTGTATTCTTTGTGACGGCCACTATAATCAAAAGGAACGAGTGTCCGCTCCCTTGCACAGGTGCGAGTAACAAGAGGCTCGTGTCAAGCTGGTAAGCGGCGCTTTTTGTCTGTCCGTTCCTGAAGAAGGGATAAAAAGTGTCTCGTGTGAAGTGGGTGTTTCTCGCCGGGGGGGATTTATATTTTGGCCTTACCTCTAACGATCTTTTTTTTTCCTTCGCACAGCGAAAGCAAAAAAGAATTGAATGAATGAAGATAATAAAATGTTTAAAAGAAAGAATTGACGATGCGCAGACCGCAAGCTGCCTGTCCTGCAGAGCAAATGTACTTGTACTGGTGACGACAATGGGCTGGCAACACTCAGACAGCAAACATTGATTTAATAAAAGGCTTAAGCAAACTACCGAAGCCAGTACTGGTAGGCGTGATGAGGCGTCACTAGTGCTAGGTTTATGTTTGCCTAAACGGAAGGATGTTGCCGCTTGCGTAAATGTTGTTATGTTACTGTGTACTTTAGCTATGATCGCGCGTTATCGTCGTCGTCTGCCCTGGTAAAGACGTAGCTCGGGGGGATGATTTGGCGGTAGCTGTGATCAATGTTTGCTTGCAATTGTTTGCTGGTGGGTTCGCTAGGCAGCGCGAAATATGGTGAGAACGGACCGGATGGATCGGGACACGAAGAGAATTAATTATTGATAAGAGATAGTAAGAAAATATGAGAAGCACCAGGCTCACACCGAGAAAAGAACGAAAAAATTAAAACGATGGCTTACGCCGAACCAACACAAAATAACGCTCGGCGCAAAATGACTGAAGTAAGAAAAAGAAAGAAAGGAAGAAAGAAGA
The DNA here is from genome assembly GCA_001513885.1 of Thielaviopsis musarum. Classification (NCBI taxonomy): domain Eukaryota; kingdom Fungi; phylum Ascomycota; class Sordariomycetes; order Microascales; family Ceratocystidaceae; genus Thielaviopsis; species Thielaviopsis musarum. The sequence continues at coordinate 89,151 of LKBB01000016.1, forward strand.
GGGTCTTGACAATTAATATGAGCTATGCCAAGTTTTGGTTTTTTTTTTTTTTCATCAAGGCAAGTGCGCAAGTTTTTCAGGGTTGAACTTCATTAACCTGAAAAATAAACCTTCAAGCTTCAAAGTGTCTACTGTTCTTACCAAGACAAATGACAGACACTAGCAGCGTTATACAGGTATCAACTTTGAATTTGACACAAGCTTCTCAGTTTTTTAACCGGATCTATTGACAAGTCTGTCCTGCCAGTTCCATCCGACCCCTTGATTTTGATTCATGCATAGGTATGGGTTAGTCTAAAACGAATTGAGGGCTTGACTCCCTTTAACCTTTAATCTGGCTAGCCAAGAAATAATAACCGTAGCCGTCATTATTAGTAAGAAAATCCCGAGTTAAGGGAATTTCGGAAGAAAAAAGGTTCCCATCTGAGGTCTAGCAAGGCTTCGCTCTCGCTGATTTCTTCCTCTTTTTGTCTCTTTTCTTGCCTCTATAAACGAAATCCCTATTTCATTTCCCTGGATTTTGGTTTCATCGTTGCTATGGCTGATATTCAAAATCGCATGCGCTATTACGGAGTAGAGACCCACAAGGTTTAACTTTCCGAAACAAGAGCCCGTAGCGTCCATGGCCAGCGCCATACCACGTTCGGGTCTTGGGCGCATATTCCTATTCTTGAACACCAATCGCCAATCTTACAGCTGCTCGTCTAAACAAAGAGAAGCTACCGTACAGAATGTGACCATCATGAATTTCTAAAAGTTTATAACCCATACTACCGAGCAAAACATAAAACGGATCTCCGTTTTTCTTACCAAACAATCGCGGGTCTTTGAGATTTCATGCCAGGATGTAATAGTAATAGTACGGAGGTCGGTCGTGTAAGGCAGTACTAGTATATGTATATGTACTACGTACTCCGTATATGTTTTTTTTTTCAACGGCTTACTACTACATGTTTTAGCCATGCAATGTATTTTTCTTTTTTAACCAGTGGCAAAAGTATGAAAAACAGTATGAAAAAACATACCCTAATAGTGTATACCCTAATATTTATCTGAGTAAGCTATTTCTCTCAACTCTGTAACTAAGCAGGGGCCGAAATTACCATAATTGGTACTGAGTAGTTTTATAATAGTACGGAGTATGCTCTTGTGAGCTGATTTGGTCTGATTGTGATTAATAAACTGCATCTACAGAGTATAAAGGCCTTTATGAGACCCTAGGGCAGGTCCCTACAAAGATAGCTATGAAGATAGATCATATGATTTACAGTGTGGAAGGATACTAATACTGTATGATAAGCTAGTTTGCTACTGAAGTGAAAAAAAAAAAAAAAAAAAAAAAAAAAAAAAAAAAAAAAAAAAACATATACTTACCTTACATGACCGACCACTATACCATACGTATCCTAAATTTGAATTCAGGGGCAAGATTTATTATGTAAAAGTTACTTCAAACTTAGCTTCCTTTACAATTAGCGAAGCTACGGAGTACTATGTAGTCGCTTTCAAATACTACTAATATTAGCTGTTAGTACCTCCAACGATCACATGCCAGTGACATTCTGCACATAAACTTTAGAATTTAAAATTGCATGATACATGGTGCTTAAAGCCTGATATTTGAAGGGTTAAATAGTTACTGGGGTTATCAGAAATCTACTACGTATTGTACAGCTTATTGCCCTGATTAGTAGTAGTGACATCAGCAGGCTACAACTAATTCCTCAGCCTTGCTGCCCCGCCAAAACACAATCAATTACGGAGTAAGTATGTTAAACTATTCTTCTATGATCTAAAACTGCATCACCATTAATACTTGAATTATTTCCTCTTTGTCTCCCCACACAATATCATACATAATGTCCCAATTTCAGGTTCTTACGGCTCTCGAGGTACCTCCATCTATCACGAAGCCGGCTTTCCTTATTGATAGTGAGCTCTCATCAACTAACCTCTATCTATAGCCGTTTCTTGCCCTTAGCAAGTCCGCGACCTCGCCTATTGCGGCTGCCGATCTTGTCACCCGCGCCACTTCCGATCTTAAAACTTTCGTTTTTGCCGAGCTTCTCGAAACGGAAAACATAAAAAGCCTTGCGACCAGTGACAAAGCCGAATACTATGAACTTCTCCAGACCTTTTCCTATGGAACCTACCAATCCTACAAAGCCTCGACTGGCCTTCCCGAGTTGAACGATGCTCAGCGTCAAAAGCTTCGTATGCTTTCTTTGTTGACATTGGCGCAGAACCCGGACAATTTGACCTACGTAAAGCTCATGGAAGCTCTCGACCTACCTACGACGAGAGAACTCGAGAACACTGTGATTTCGTCGGTGTATGCTGGCTTGCTAGATGCAACCCTGGACCCTCACCGACAAGTTGTCCAGGTCAATAGCGTAGCTCCCCTGCGAGACCTAGCACCGGGGGCCGTCAGCCCAATTCTGGCCGTGCTCCAGCAGTGGTCAAGCCGCTGTACCGACAGCCTCGACGACATCGAAGCTGAAATCGCAAAAATCAAAGCGACGGCAGTTCAGCGAAAAGAATACAAAGATTTTCACGAGACGAGTTACAATCTTCAGGCGACCAAGACATCGGATGATGGCAAGCTTCTTGGAAAGGGATTGCCTCAGAGGCCAGGCTCTTCTGCCCTGCCCAACATTCGCAGCCGTCAGGTCAAGAGATCTCAAGCGGCGCCAGACGGAATGGATCTGGATTTGGACGAGGACGATGAACAAAAGAAGCGTACGAGTCGCCGGAAACTTTAAACGCAGATTCCGAAAAGAACCAGGTGTATACAGTACTATAACACATGCATTCCTACACAAGTAGTTAAATGACTGAATGCGTGGGCCGCTTCTCTGCCAAGAAGAAAACAAATGCCTATATGTTAACCATAAAAAGATCACCATGACAAGCTGACGTATTTGCTAGTCGCAACCTGAATGAATCAATATTATCATGATGTTTGCCTTCCAGTGTGCCACGCTATCTGAGGGATATACGGAGTAGGTATCCATTGGACAGGAAAGTTTATGCGATGTTCCCCGAACGTTGGCGGTGGCGATTACGTGTTGTTTGCCTTTCTCAGTTATCCCGACATAGCGCTAATCACTACCTGTTGAAGACGGATGCTTTCCAATCCTGAGAACCTACTAACCCAAGACTTTAAGCCCATATCTTGGTTGTATTCTATCCATGAAGGGTGTTCACATGTTGGACGAGTAAACAAAAACTTAGACATCTTCAGAAGATCACCAATTTTTTTTTTCATCGATAAAGGACTACTAAATTTTATCCTTAGCACTGCTCCAAATGGATGCTAGTTCTGTGCTGTATTTGCCACTGCACAGGTATTAGCGTTTAACACTTCCAAAGAAAGCACAGCCCTGTAAATGTAACGTACAAGTCGTGGCAGTCAACAATTTTGTATTACTACGGAGTACTACGGAGTAGTACATATACTACATACTAGTAGTAGTGGCTCTTATACTTTCGAAGCTGTATTGGGTACCCATGAGATGGTACTTTTTGTTTCTGGTTTGTTTTGAATAACAGCAATAGAAACGACAATAAACAATCAAGTTATTGTGGTTATCCATCCAAAAGCAATTCAAGATTGTGCCTGCGGAGCAAATGGAGAAAGACCCCTGCCAATCATAAAGCCTTATGGTTGGTTCTACTCCGTATGTACTACGTAGTACTAAAGTATCCGCAGTAGTAGTACTACTAGTAGTACTAGGTTGGCACTAATGCTTTCATCAGTGGCATCAAACTATTTTAAAAACATGTTTCAGGGTCGCTAGATTAAGACACGCCATAGACATTGAGTTACACGAAGCAAGTTTATGGAGCAAGAGGAAATTGTGTATCATGATCCGTTTTTTTGTCAAGATATTTATTCTTCGCAATAGGTAAATGATATTGCTAACTGGTCAAAAAGGAAACGCCTGTAAATAACGGGGGGGGGGAAACAACAATATCCAAGCTAAAAGACTCCATGGTTCTCATAAGATAAAAAAACATAAATAGACAAGGTAGAATACGAGAAAAAAGAAGAGACAGAGACAAAACGTATGCAATGTAAGCAATATAAGCCACATGGGTGATTTGAGAGAAAAGGGCGAAAAGCAAAAAGTAAAAAGTGACCAGTGGTATCGAAGTAGGTGGTCAGCCAAAACAAAAAAAGAGACCGTCTTGCTATGACAGAAACCGCTGGTATCACGACCAGGAAGCGGTATAGCGTAAGTGTTAAAAGACGACGAAAGATGCAAATCGCACATCAAATGAAAACAACGGGTACAGGCTTGCAGGAAAGAAGATAAGAAAAAGAAAAGGCGTACCCCCAATGAATATCGGTAATATCTCGTACGCTGGCCGGGTATCCATTAAAAAGTAGAAAGCGAAATAAAAACACGCATGAGCGCATAGTAAAAAACAAAAGAAGTCGAAAAAAAATTGAAAGAAGATTTTAGGGGAGGCTTCCATAATCCCAGGCGATCAGCTGATATTAGGCATGTATATATGCGGATTAAAGTCGCTTTCCAGGGACGAGGATGAAAAGAAGACACAACGCTGTGTCGATGGTGATGATCACTAAGAGGACGGTGATGGCTCGGCGGGTAAGCATTTTGCGAACAAACGGTTCTCTGATGAGTGAAAAATTAAATGGCGTATACTCGCTGAAGCCAAGGAGCGCTAGAATCGGATCGAGGGAATACTGGTATGATGAGAGCATGTAGACTCCTATGGTGAAAGGCAAGATAACCCAGCAGCGAGTGAGTCTGGATTTGTCAAGGAAGATGAGGACAAGGCCAGTCCAGAAGGCAGCGAACATAGACAGAAGACCAACAATGAGTCTAAGAACGAGGGTCGGTGGGATAAGGTTACCCAGAGCCTTTTGTCTGAGGAAGCCCGGGAAAGCATCGCGCTCCATGGCCTGGAAAACATAGTCCTTGGCGACATCAAAAACCTCGGGGTCATCACGACCGTGTTCCTGAATCGCAATGGTGACATCTTGAGTGATGGCGCCAGGTAGGATGATCTCGCGCTCGGCGCTGGGAATCAGGAACGTGTAGAGAATCTTTTCAGCAGAGGCCCGAATATCTTGGCGTAGAACGGTATGCGCTGGTGAGTTGGAGTCGGTCAGCGCGCGGGGTGAAAGCCCAGGGGAGCCATTGCCAGGACCGGGTGATTCATAGCGACCCGAAAAGTTTTCAGTCTCGGGACCATCATAATCTCCGCGCAGGAAGGCGGACATCTTAGCATTCTGGTCCCTCTGTTTTTCTGATGGGTACATTGATGAGGGACCGGCTTCGGGGCCCATATCTCCCATGCTTTCAAGGATCTGCGACGAGCGCTTAGAGGTGTTGCCCATCTCAGGCGTCGACACGAGTACCGACCGCCGCAACTCCCGCACATAGTGCCGGCATAAAGACATGTGCTGCGATACATCTAGCCTATTTCATTGAGTTAGCTTACAATCCTAACTTCACTTGGTCTTGTCACGACCGGGTGGCTGGCTTGTCTGTCATACCAAAAGTCGAGGTAATCAACCGATCTTTGCTGATCGCGCATATAAATGTAGAACGAAAACAGATCGACTGGCGGAAGAGTACGACGGCTCAACACTTCGAAAAGCGTCGGAAGCCGATTCCGATTGATATCGGGCGTAGGAGATGGTGTACGTCCAGACATGGCGACAAATAGCGGTGTTGTTATCGCGAGTTCTCAATTAAGATTTCGTAACGTCGGACGCGCAATGGGGCGGTCGCATATGAAGTAATGAAAAAAAAAAAATTCGCGACAAACAATTGTCAACGAGCTAGTTGACTAATAGGTAATAGAATTAGTGAACGCTACATCACCGCAAGCCCGGCGTGAGGGATGGCTTTCAGATTCAAAAGTTACAATTATGTATAAATCGGATGGTTGGTGAAAAGAAAGAAAGCTTATTGTTTGTAGGCAGGAATAACTTCACGGTAGCACTCCTAGCAGCAGGTTGCAGAACAGCTCTAAGAATGCCGCTAGATCATGACAAAATAGTGGATCCGAGCGTTGTACCTTTCATCTGCCAGGGGCTAAGCAGATACCCAAAATGGCTTGATGAAGCAATCTTCAGACAAGCCTGATCCCAGCCACGTGATACGCAATTTAAGCCACTTATGCACGCCTCAAAAATCGAGTTTGGATGTGGCGTGGCAGACCCCAATTTAGTGTTGCGATGTAGGAGTCCACACAAAATCCAGAAATTGATAGCCAGTCCACAAAAAACCCTATGGGTCTCACGTGACGCCAAAATTCAGACGCACACCATCGAATCCGTCTGTGAGATTCTCACCAAAGTTCCCACTCTGGACCTAGCGATTTCTCAGTTTCGATCTCAACCACCAGATCACTCCATACCCGTCGTGTAAGCCGTACTGCCCCTTCGAAAGTCGACATCTACAAGACCGATTTCCTGCCTTTTTTTTCTGCAGAGTCTTGTCCGGCTTCTCTTGTTTTTCCCACAAGATCCTAACGTCATTTTCAGATACAATGGCTCCCACTCAGAAGAAGGGTCGTTCCGCCATTGCGGACGTCGTCACCCGCGACTACACCATCCACCTGCACAAGAAGGTCCGTTAGCGAATACACCAACTCCGATATGAAAGCGCCAATGTTTCGAAGTCACCGACGAGAATATACCGAAGCTTCATTTATATGGAGGAATTGATGGAGGATGAGGGCAAAGTTTTTGCTGACTGTTTGGGACAGATGCACGGTACCACCTTCCGCAACCGCGCCCCCAAGGCCGTTAAGGAGATCCGCAAGTTCGCCCAGAAGGCCATGGTACGTTGATTTCCCATGGACGAAACCAGGACCGCGATTCGATACACGCACCAACCCCGCATGCGCCAGCGCACGATACCACGCCATATTTCGATACGCGACGACTTTCTACTTGACCGCCCGACTCGACGAAGTTTTTCCGAACCCGAACGAGCTGCAAACCGACGACAAGATTCCCCGACGCCCTTTTTCATCGCTTTATCGAATCGCCAGTCCTGGGTCCGATTCGCCAGCAAGCCGCGAGTCATGTTGTACTAACATGATATGCACAGGGTACCTCCGATGTCCGCCTGGACCCTCAGCTGAACAAGAAGGTGTGGGAGTCCGGCATCAAGGGTCTCCCCTTCAGACTCCGTGTTCGCATTTCCAGACGCAGAAACGACGAGGAGAACGCCGCTGAGAAGCTGTACTCCTACGTCCAGGCCGTCAACGTGGACACCGTCAAGGGCCAGCTGACCACTGTTGTTGAGGAGTAAACTTAGCTGTTTCTCTCTTCGATAACAAAAAGCAAAATTTTTTATGAAATGAAAAAATAAAAAATTACCTTCCATCTTTTCTTTGCTTTACACGATCACTCAAAGCAGCACACGCAAACACCAACCGTCAGGTAGTCGCCTCGGGCTGCTTCTTCGTTTTATCACATTTCTTTGGAGCCGGAGGACCGACCTGCGGATATGGCTTTCGAGATATCATTTCGTTTTTTATTTCTGGACAATGGGCATTCACATCAATTGTCTTGGGGCGCGGAGAATTCTGGGAGGGAAAAAGGGAAAAGGAGTCAACTTCTTTCATTGTTTATACACAACCAAGACGGGCGTATCATTTTTCGTTTGCGGACAGGGAAAAAGGGAAAATTTAAAAGAGTCTTTTTCTTGATTTCTTGTTTCTTTGTCAGGCCTGTGGAAATATGTACTTGTCATTGTCGGTGGGTGTGGCCTTGAACGATGGATTGGAACTTTGTTGATACTTTCCTGAGAACATCTCCTCGTCGCGAAATCATGGGGAATGAAGAGAGCTGGTATATTTGCGTGTATTTGCTTGTTTTCTTTTGTTATGACTGAGTGGGATGTGTTCCAATAGCTCTCTTGTCTGTTTGCTGTTGGTATTCTCTTCGCTTCCAACGAAGAATGATTGAAAGATGTGAGAGAAAATAATATATATGTGGTCTGTCATGTTCACTTAGTAAATGCATACGGTTGACTGGTCCAAAGCACCCTATTTATCGTTTTATGATCGTTAATTCTCCTCCAAAACGCTGTGATGACATGGGCGGGAGGTTTCTAGTGTACCTGATTTCACACTTGTACTGACAGCGGCATGCGGGAGCGGAATTGGTGTTGATGCACACAGATTGGATAGTAGATTGGATGCTGGTGACGTAGTTGGGGATTTCAACTACCCCCGACTGTAGAATTATGACTCAAATAATTGTTGCAATGTATTATTGGATTTTGAGGAATATTTCGATAATGACGTAGAACATATTGGAAAATTCGATACGAGGACCATATACACCGTATAGCATTTATGTATAGTATTTTGCGTTAGTGAACAGTACTTTTTCTGGAGGGTTTTCTTTTTAAAAAAAAAAAATGGATTGTAGTTAAGGCGCATGCCATCGCTCAAATGAATTTAACGTCATACAGTTCGTAAATTTATGCTGTTTGTTAGGGTAGGGGCAATTTTGTGGGTTACACAAACCCCACCATGATTAAGGGTTATGGAAGGGTATGTGATGTGCTGGGTCTGGAGGGATTGTTTTGTTTTCCAAGCGCTTTACTCGTCTTCAATTTCGCGGTGGCGGCCGATGACTCTCTTCTTGAATTCCGCCATATTCTCATCCCAAAGGCTAGCTGCCTCGCCGTTTAGTGGGGAGGAACTATCAAGACACAGTTAGCTGGATTCTTGCAGTCATAAGTAAACGTTGTAACGTGACGCACTTGTTGGGTTCTCCCAAAAGGCTCTGGAGGCTCAGAAGCACGGTTTGAATATTGTATGCGGCAGTCCACTTCTCCTTGAGAATATCGAGGCAAATGCGACCAGAGAAATCAACGTTCGGGTGGTAGATTGGCGTCTTGAAGAGGACGGCAGGTGCAGCATAAGGGTAGTTTTCGGGGAACTCCATGGTCAATCGTAGGACCAGACCGGCGTAGGGAGTCTCGTCGGGGCCCTCGATGGTGGCATCCCACTTCATAAGGTCGCCATCACCACCAGGGAAGGCAGAAATGCCGGGAGCGGGTGAGGTCATCATCTGCATGAGTTCATTCTGTAAACTACAGGACGAGGTTGGCATGTGTTAGTCGTTGGGTATCGCAAACGTCACAAGATTTCCAGGCTAGCTGGGAAACTACGTACCGCTTGGAAACATTGGCGCCAGGAGACATGATGGGCGGGATTTGTGGGTGTGTGAGTGATTGTATTGGTCGTGTGATTGTAGGTATCGAAATGGTAGGAAAACGAAGAAGGAAGCAAGAAGCTTTGTCGAGAATAGGCGAGGTTTAATACTAGTAGGCCGAAAGAGAAAGCGGATCTGGAGACGTCTGGTAGAAGGAAGATGTAGAAACAGGACAGGACAATACGACCAATTTTTGTCAACTACCGAGACAGGAAAGTAAGTTAGAGGTGGCGAATATCTTGTTTTTGCTTTTGTTCTGCGCTAAACACAAGGTACATACACAAATAATTAAGGCCACAGGTGATGTGCTGAAAAAAAAGTAGGTATTGGCGAAACAGAAAGAGAAAGAAACAAAGGACATGCGCTTCAAATAGTCCAGGTTCCGGGGAAAGCGTGCATAAACAGAATTGCGCAAATCACCCAAGTAGAAAGTGGTTGATGACGGAGAGGCGGCGAAAAGTAGGCCGGGATAGTTTTTTTTTGTGTACTTACTGTTTGTTTACCATGGCAACGGTTTAGGCACCTTGCCAGAGCCCTATAGAAGCACTTGAAACCGACCATAGACCCTAGAAGGAAGCGGCTCCCAACTGGGTTAAATGGTCTACTAAGCAGCGCTGGACGCGCAGGGCCTCATACGACGCGGCTTTAGGGCGTTTCGGAGGGGCAAAATAACACAGACCAAGCTATAAGCGGGCTTTTGGTCAGGGCTGCTACAGAGGCCAGAACAGAAGGGCAAGTCAATTGACTTCAACAATGTAACAGCATCTCCTTCAACAACTTAATATCTTCTTTATCTGCAGCTGCAAACAGCCACTACTGTCTTGATATTTTTGTTTGCTTTTTTTCTGCTTGACTCCCTTGATTCACATATAATCACATATCGATATATTGTTTTCAATCTAATTTCTCTCCGGTCTCTATTTTGCTTGCTCTATATCCCTGGCCGCCTAGATCATTCATCACTGTGCCACTCTTTTACACAACTGCTGCCTACGCTGTCAATTGATAGTGTAGCCTTGCGCTACAACAGAGCCTCACGGCACACTCACAGCCACCATGCAGGGCTCACAGATGTCTGTTCCGCTAAAGTCGCCACCGTTTCGCATCATTTCCAAGACGATTGGCCGTGGTGCATACGCTTCGTGAGTTATTGAAGCTCGTCCAACAACGATGAATTGTCCACTGACTTGAGCGCAGAATTAAGAAGGCTATTCCGCTAGAGACCAGCACCCCAGTATTTGCTGTAAAGATCATCCACAAAGAATACGCCCTCAGCCGCGGCCGAGTCAGCAAAGTTCAATTGGAGCAGGAGGCCAATTTGCATAACTTCGTTGGCATCCATCCGAATGTGATTGAGTACTTTGCTACGGATGAAGATCCGACTTGGCGATGGATTGCCATGGAGCTAGCAGAGGGCGGCGATCTGTTTGACAAAATCGAAGCTGACGTCGGCGTTGAGTCCAACATTGCCCAGCTCTATTTCCGCGAACTAATTGCCGGAGTTAGTTTTATGCACAGCAAGGGAATTGCCCATCGAGACCTCAAACCCGAGAACATCTTGATGAGCAAGGACGGAGCGCTCAAGATTGCCGACTTTGGCATGGCAACCATGTTTCGATATCAAGGCAGATTCAAGCAAAGTACTTCTGTGTGCGGCTCTCCGCCCTATGTGGCGCCTGAAATCCTCGCATACTACCCCAAGGATGCGTCAGATGCCAAGCTACGTGGGAAAAAGGTCCCGTACGATCCCGAAGCTGCAGATATTTGGTCGTGCGGCGTGATTTTGTTTGTGCTGCTGGTGGGCAATACGCCGTGGGATGAGCCAAGCAACACTAGCTGGGAGTTTCAAGAGTACAAGAAAACCGGCGGCCGCAGCTCAGATCCACTTTGGGGCCGCGTCCCAAGTGACGCCCTATCACTGCTCCGTGGAATGATGTGTATCAAGCCCGAAGATCGGTTCAGTATGAACAAAATCCGCCAGCACCCTTGGTTCACCCGACATAACCCGCTGCTTACGGCCGACGGAACCGTTGCCGATCCTCTTCACCTTGCCACCCAACTGCTTGCTAATCTACGCATCGACCTTAAAGAACTCGCTGCGGTATCGCCCTCGCAGCTGGAAGGTGTACGTCTGATTTCTTCACAGCCCGATGTTGCTGGCCCTGTGTTGGACTTTGACTGGGAGCGACCGTCACTTCGCTCTATGGCTCTCGTGCCCGTTTCTGCTACCCAGCCGCCAATGAATACCATAAGCTCCAGATCTGATGGCCTTCTCGGCAGCACCAGGAATCGACCCAATGGCACACAACGAGCAGGCCGTCCTGCTGCTGCGTTCTCTCGGACAAATCTTGTCAACGAACCGTTGATGACGCAATTTTCCCAGGCGACACAGCTGCCTATTAGCTTGACCCAAGCAGCACGCCGGTTTCGCGATATCATTCCCGCCGAAACCTTGGCGCGCTTTTTCTCGCATGTGCCACCAGAACACCTCATTGATATACTGATTAGCGGTCTACACGAGCTCAACGTGGTTGTTCCAACGCCAAAGCTCAATCCCGACTTGGATGCCGATCTTTTGGTCATCATCAGTGTCCGAACAGTCGATGGCCGCCGACAAGCCATGTTTGGCCACATCAGCATTTCAAGAATGCAATACGACGATGGTACGGAGCTACTTGAAGTCAACTTTGCCAAGACAAAGGGCGATCCGCTGGAATGGCGGCGTTTCTTCAAGAAAATGGCGGTGCTCAGCCGTGACGCCATCTACGTGCCAGAAGAGGATTAGAGCCATTCACCCGAGGCAGAAGATGGCAGTACCGGGCCTGACATTTCATTTTTGGACCCACTCCAGCGGGAGCGGAATAGGGAGAGGGACCAAAGCGAGGAGGCCGAGGAAAACGAAAGAGAAGCCCGGCAGCGGTATGCCGAGCGACTGGCTTCGCCTGGGCCACCGCCGTCATGTGTTGTTGCATTGGACGTGGGAGACTCGGCGCGCAAGAGAAAACGCCGGGCTAGCTCTGATATGCAGGGCGATGGCGCAAAGGAGCTTAAAACTGATGAGATGGAACCGGACTTGGATTTAGACCAGGAGCCTCAGTTTGAACCTCAGCCATGTGATATCAAAGTCGAAACTCATATACAGAAACAGGGATATAACGCCCCGGAAGAGATGGCTGTGGATGGACCGAGCAGACGAAGACTGTCACGATACTGGAAGGGCGTGAGCACCATCTAACATTGGTGTTTATATGCGTTAGGCTCAGGCTTGTATATGGAAAAGACACCAGAATAAGTACTAATTCAGTGAACACGTTAACATGAATGGCAGTGCGATTGAAGGGAGGGAGTATAAGACACTGAGATGTAATATTGTAGAAAGTATACACACAAGAAGGTAACACCTATAGACAGGAAGAATGTACAAAAGGGAACGCCAATCCATGAAAATGAACAGACCGACAGGCCTAAATGGGGGGGGG
>LKBB01000016.1:104767-117855 GCA_001513885.1 Thielaviopsis musarum
GTGTGTGTGTGTGTGTGTGTGTGTGTGTGCGTTTATGTGCGCGCGTGTGTTGTAGGTGTGTTGTCTGAGTTGTTCTGCTACCCTTTCACTCTAGTCCACGTATCCAAGGGTGGTAGGAGAAGAGACGAGACGAGAGAAAAGGAACAAATAAGCTGCAACCAAGGAGAGCGACACTTGTCTATGTTGGAGGGAGATGAACGTAGAACTGGAGCCAAAGAGTTTCGGCAGTAGAAGAAGAAGGAAAAAAAAACATTCTGCTGTTGTTTGTGCAGTGGTTAAAGAAGCCAAATTTCTTGATTTCCTGATATGGACGTTGTCCTTGTCTTTGGGATTTTGGTATAAGTCAAGGCCAAAAAAGTCGACCTTCCCCCCCCCCCCCCTTGATTTTTCCTTGCTGCGTTTTGTTCAGCTCGGGTTCTGCTTCCCGCTTTTAGTTTGTTCCCGTTGATCAGCTCATTCGAAGAAATCAGTTAATTCAGTAGGAATTTATGAAAATCAATAGGAATTTATAAAAATCAATAAAAACCCCCTCCCCGCTCTGTTGCAGAAAAAAGAAAAAAAAAGAAAAAAAAAGAAAAAAGAAAAAGAAAAAAAAAGAAAAAAAAAGAAAAAAAAAGAAAAAAGAAAAAGAAAAAAAAAAGAAAAAAAAGAAAAAAGAAAAAAAAAGAAAAAAAAAGAAACAAGAACCAACTCACTGATGCGTTGTCATTCGGCCTTCCTGATTCGCTTTCTTTTCTCTTGACTTTTATTCTGTCTTCTTGCTGTAGACTTTCCAGGTATAAAAATAAAACTGCACATAGTGTCGTGTTCTTTTTCTCTCTCGTTTGTGCCTGAAATCTGCAGGTTTCTCGCTGCTGTTTTCTTTTTTTTCTTTTTTTTCTTTTTTTTTTTTTCCCGCTGCTCGACGCTTTTCAAGTTGATATTTCTCTCTCTTCACCTTGAAGATAATATCATCAAGTACCAAGTAGGTCGATAAGTAGGCCGACAAGTTGCCCGATTCAAGTAGCACAAACTACAATTATCTTTCTACCACTCCCATAATGCTACAGGCTCTCATAGGGCTCATTCTGTCATGGTCCCTACCGGAAAAGTCCCGGACGCATACAGACAGCCCAAAGGATACAACATGGACCTGAGTGACATCCAAAGTGGACACGGTGAATACGTAGGTACTTACAACGCTGTGGATTTGCATTGCATTGAACCGGCCCTGATAGAGACAACTCTTTGTACAATGCGCTGGCGTTTACTTGTTTGTTTGCTTGTTGGTTTGTTCGCTTGTTGGTATCGGCCCTGAGTGGCTGAACAGACATGATCTAATCTTTTTTTTTTTTTTTTTTTTTTTTTTTTTTTTTTTTTTTTTTTTTTTTTCGACGAATAAAACTGGCTGGCCTCTGGTACACAGAAACAGAAAATCAGACTGGCTTTTGGCCCATGATTACTTCTGATGCGGTTTAATTAAAAACAAAGAAAAAAGCAGTAGTGCCCTTTTCCACATTCTCCAACCAGTTCTACTCTTTCTCTGCCCAAAATGATATGTGACGGCTCGTCGACTAACTCACAAACTTTGCTTGGGCAGTAAGGTACTAAGAGTTACCGCCTTACTTGTATAGTTGGAATCTTGTTGGAATCTTTGCAGCACACTCACTGACCAGGTTGGGCTTTGTGCTGTTGCTTGATCTGCTTAGCCAGGACACATGGCTTGCCTTGCATATGAACCCACAATGCCAGAAACCCATATTTCTACCAAAAAAAAAAAAAAGTATTAATATATTTGTTTGCAGCGACAATCTCTAAAGTAAAAGAAAGCGTTTTGTCATGCACAAATCGTCTTGGAAAGTTGACGAAAAGAACAGACAAAGAGGCCTGAGTTACACGACATGCCTCACCTTCTTCCTCGCCCTCTCATGAGCCAGAGCTCTTACCAACAGAAGTACATGATGCGCTCGACCTAGCCTTGCATTACATATGTAATGTACGTGTATCATGTACACCGTCCGTAGCTAACTTGTCGACACACTTGACATACACATCACCTGCGATGCCATGCATTCAAGGTTCGCAATGGGTAGGGGAACTCACGCTGTTAGGATATGTGGAATTAACGCGGAGAAAGGACTTGGCACCACTTCAAATTACAGAGCAGCCAAAATGTCCAGTCATCAGCCCAGATCTGGATAGTCACAGGACCTTTTAGGTGTTCTTGAAGATGATTAATGTTACGCACCACCAAGTCAGGTATGAATGTCTATTATGAATTCATAAATATTCTATAACTCCATCCTGTATAAGTGTACAACCCGTTAAAGATGAAAAGTCCAAAAAAAAAGCCAAAGATAAAAAGAAATCTACATCGTTCCGGGTCCAAGTGAAAACCCACGAGAGTTGTTCTCCGTCTCAAACACCATCCTCATCCGCTCTCTATACGCCCACTCATCCTGCTCCTCTGCCGTCATTGCCGCCCCTGACTCAAAATCATCAGCCAAGAACGGCGTCTCTTTCGAGAACCGTAGCATGCCGATCTTGTCGTCCGTCAAAAACACAATCCCGCCATCGTCCGCCTCGGTGCCCTGCTCGCAGTCTGCGCCAATGCCCTGTCGCCAGCGTGAGACCGACTGCGTCGAGACCATCTTGCGCGCCATCTCGCCAACACCAGGCATGCCGTAGAAGATGGAGTTGTTGTCAATGCGCTCTGATGAGCCGATGCGGTGGGACCGGACGTGGGTGAATCCGTCTCGTTCGAACCAGCGAATGTTTCCGGAAGCATCAGAAGTCACAATGCGCGACCCTTGCGTTGTCACAGACATAATCTTGGAGTGGGCGGATGTTTGGCGGTTGACCATTGTCGACGAACTGTTGGGGCGAGTGGCGCGGCCTGAGTGGTCCTGGCTTTGGCCAAGGCTATAAATCTCAAGAGAGCCCTTGGTGTTGTACTCGCCAGCTGCAACTATGGAGCGTCCCAGCGTACGCTTTGATTCAATGGCATCGTAGCTCAAGAGCCCCTGGCGGCGAAGTGGATTGTGCGTACTCTCATCAAACACATGAGGCATGCTGGCAAGAGAGCATAGGCTGGCGCCCGAGTGGATCGAGTCGACAATCGATGGGAATGATCGGCGGTCGTAGTGAAGGATGCTTGGAAACCGGCCGGCTACGTATATGTCGTGCGAGGCGGCCGACTCATCGCCATATAGTGGGAGATGCAGAATGCTCAGCGGCGTCGGCTGAGATAACGATGCGTATGGGGGAAGAGGCTCGTTGTCAAAGAGCACTTTCAGCACATTTTCCACCCGATCACTGTAATCTGAGGGAGCTGAATGGCGACGCCTGCCATCACGGAAATCATGCAGGAAAACCCCAAGAGATGTTCCAACAGTCAGAGGCAGCCCGGCCGAGCATTGCGAAAGTGTGGTGATGGACCATTCAAACGATTGATAGCCGATCGGTTCAAGTCTGGATAAATCGACTTCAACGAGATCTAGTATGATGGAAGCGTTAGCATGCATCATGGGTTAGATAGAAACACCATGGCATAGCTTAAGCCAACTGGCATTACGTCATGCCATAGCCATGGGGGGGTTCATAGGCTGGGGAAGTGGGATTGAGAACGCCAGGGGTAAATGCGCATGTACGACACGCGAGTGAGGAGCGACAAAGATTGGGATTGCGGTCCTTTCGGAAAAAGGCCACCGAAAACAAAAAGGAAAAGCGCAGCGACAAAGGAAAGGAAGCGGCAACAAAAGAAAGGAAAAGCGCGGCGACAAAGGAAAGGAAGCGGCAACAAAGAGAAGGAAAAAAAAAAAAAACTTTTCAAGAGGTTTGATGATGAAAGACAGTGAATATCCAAGGGTGGCAAGAGAAGAAAGCGGACAAACAATCAGTCCAATTAGCCAGCTTAAAACGACGACAGGGATGGAACTTACGGCTTTGAACGGCAAAGAAGGCACGGTTTGAAGCATTATCGATTGAAACAGATTCTATAACAGACGAGTCGATTCTTTGCGAGCGTCTGGAAGCATTCCTGCCTGTGTGCATGTGCAGAATGGGTGTTTGGCTAATCGACAGGACGCTGCCTTGCTTTCCTCGCGTGCCAGCGACATCCCAGATGCACACGGTGCCGTCGTCCAGCGGCGCAACAGCAAAGAGATCGTCGGTGCATGAATCACGGGCGGATTTTCCCGGAGTGTAAAGCGTGAGACCGCGGCTTTCGACAAGGTCCGAGATGCCAGAGTCGCGGATTTGTGGCTGCTCGAACCAGTTTACCTGGATACGGCCATAGCGCTCGGCGTATTCACGATACCATGATATCGGCTCTTCAGGGCTTGTGTAGTCCCAATTGGCTAATAAATGCGCCTTCAGAGATCGTTCAGGATGTTCTCTAGGTTGACAGGCGCCGCTGCTCCTAGATGACCGGGCCACTGCGAGACCGACGGAAGCGATAAACGGCGAGTCTTCAAAGGTACGAGTTCGCCAAATGCTATTGTCAAGACAGATCCGGCGCAAAGCCCTGTTTACTTGCAGCAGCGATGTTACGGTGTAATTTTCAAGATCTGCAAAAGTCTTGGTTAGAGAAGAAGCTAGAGATTTCGACTAAACAGACAACTAGCTATGGGCTATTTCCGGCATACATTGTCATGTGCCAATCAAAGTGGTGGTTGAGCCGAGAAACAGTCCATGAACAAATAAGAACAGGAAGCAAATATACACTTACAGCTTATTATCAGCAGCTTTAGCTCATTAGGAAGCTCCAAAATGCCCATCGTCACTAATAAGCCTTGGTGGTTGTGTTTGATAGGGAACAGTAAGCTCGGTCTTGAGCCTCACAAAGCAAGCGATTAGGTATAAAAAAAGTTCTTGCCACTTGCTGTAGGGTAACTTGGTTGCTAGTAGCAGAATCCCATGGCGATGGGGATGAAGCAAAGCAAGCTGTAGAGGTTTTGGGGCCTGGGAGGTCGAGACGTTTTAACAGGGGAGAAATTGGATGCAGCTACAAAATTGAGAAAAAGAATAGGCAGTCGAATCGAAGTAAGAGAGATAAATTGTAGTGGAAGTGGGATTCACGATGTGTTCAATCAAAGTGGCGCTAATTAAGAAACCATGAGCTGACGAAGAACAGGGGTGGGTAAAGCTCGAGTTGACAAGTCGGACGGGATGTACAGGAAAATAATGAGAAGAGAAGAGGGGAGGAGAGGAGTGGAATTAAGATTCAAAGGCCCAAGAAAAGATGGGTGGCAAGATGATGAAGAGAGGAAAAAAAGGCGGCAGGATAATGAAGAGAGGGAAAAACAAATTGAATGAAGGAGAGGTAAAGGAAACTAGAGAAAGAAGAAATGGGTTCTAAAAGAAAGATGGGCTTCTGAAGAAAGAAGCAGCGAAAGCTTAGAAACAACTAGCCCAAAGGTTCTGGAACTGGCGGTCGGCAGAAGGTAGAAAAAAAAAAAAGGTGAGTACTACTACAAGGAAGGGTAAGAAGAAAACGGCCAAGCTAAGTTGACTGCTAATACTTCTGTTAATACTGCTACTACTCTAAAGTCACAGAGATTGGAGTGGCGGTCAATGGCCCGCTCTTACTATAATTGCCGCGGGGATATTTCTGCCATTTTACAGCTTTCCACCAAACGCTTCTTGAGGCTGCAGCGGACTCTGAATTGCTGTATAAACTCTACAGCAATGGCATCACTTACTTAAGTAAGTACTCTACGTACTTAACCTAGATAAGCCATTATTCGCCAAATCCAGACCCTGCGCCAGTCAGACTAACAACAAGGGTCCCCCCCCCCCCCCCTTGGCAGTTGTTCTGTTTCTTTACTTTGTTTTGATTCTAATTTTGCGTTTCCTAGCCGTGACACATAATGCTGTACTTCAATGATTTTGTTTTTTGTGGCCCAAGTAAGCCGGCGTGAACCTGATAGTACATATCACAAAGTAAACTAAACCATGTCCCCAGAAACTTCAACGCTTAAACACTACTAGACAGTCTAGCTTCTGCTTGACCTGGCTTCAGTGACATCATGGACTTCAAAAAATTGGTAGCATGTGAGTATTTATGTCTGCAGCAAGTACCGAGCGCTGGTAACTTAATACCTGACTGGCTGAAGGCGGCCTGCCTCTCGAAAGGATTGCCAACGCACATCATTTTGCTTCTAAGCGCATATACTACTTACTTACGTATGCACGTCCTTATTCTAACTTGACAGCTTTTTTTTTTTTTTAGTTTTCTTTTTGGCAGCCAAGCTCTCTTTGTCGTTTTCTCTATTCACTGGGCCAAGGGCTGATACCGCTTTCTATTAGGCCATATACTTATGTGCAGAACCAAACTAACAAAACACGTATCTTCAAACTCCATTGGCTGACACATATTCGCAACGAACAAGGAGGAAGTGTTACATCACACAGTAGTACTACTTTTATTGTGTTTCCAGGATAGGGCTGGCCTAGACCGTGATGGGCTGTTCTAGCCCTATATAGACTTCATGCATTAGGACTCCTTTGTTCCTGCCCCTCTAGCTGAGCATAGCGTACGTTTCAATCGAATGGGATGTCCTTGGTCGGTCGTGGATGTATGCATATACGCAGCACTTTACTTATTCTGAGTTAGACACAACGATAGACACAATGATGGCTCGTACGTTGTTTCCCCACTGATAATGGAGATAAAAAAAATACAATAGAAAACGCCAGCACGGTTTGTTGGCATTGGCGCTTTGTGCAGCCTAGTGTGGACTTTTTTTTTTCCATACTTCGTAGGAGTATCCCGATACTACCGTGCCATGGAGAGTACTTGTAAAAGTACCCGAACGCGCGGAAGCTTGCAGATTTAGTCGCTGGATAGAAAATCAACTGGGAAATCATTCTTCGTAGCACAGCATACTGTGCCTGTTTGAGACTGTAATATCTCACATGTGAGAGTTGACAGGCCGCCCTAAAGACATGATACAGCCTGCCTCTTTTAACCGTGTGTGTGACTCTCTCTATTCTTACCAACCTCGTAATCTCCATGTCGCCTTGAATACTGCCTGTGTCTTTCTGTGACTGTCCGAGCTGCGGATTGTAGCCATTATCCACGGCAAAATTTGCTGTGATCTTGCTCTTTCTAGGAGTGGAACCCTTGCAGCAACCCAAAACCCCGCTATCTTCGGCTCCGATGTAAGGCGTCGGCCGTCTCGCGTGGCCCTTTTGACGCATGACTTGCTTGGTTAAGGTCGAGTGGATTCTGGAAGCAGGGAATAGGCGGGTAACGGATTTACTGGCTTTCCGTAGCCCTAAAGCACTAAAACATGAGTATTGCTAGTGCTTAGTACAAAGATTAATATAGGTAGCTTCGAAGAAACTTACCGTTATTCTTCAAGCTTCTTTTTATAGTACTTATCCGAGAAGCACTCCGTTTCCAAAGTCACACAAACGTCTCCAAAAGCTCTGATTTCCTTGTCACCTCATCACATCTCATGATAATTTACTTGGGCCAAGCTTCACTAGTGCTTCAACAGGATCCCTACTGTGGGGCTTGTCAGCTACCACTAACTACCGAATTTTCCTAAGGCGAACAAACAGTGCTGGATCCTACAACAGCGCCTTTGAAAAACTCTAGCAAGAATTTGCTGCTAATTCATTAATGACAACAGCGCATTAACCCTTAAGTTTGTTTATCATTAGGAGTTACAAGCTAGGTGAGTGGTCAAGTTCCATTGATATCTCCTAAAAATGCAGCCCTAACAACTTAATAACCACTAAGCCAACTTGCAGCCTTCTACTCCTTATTACGCAGTATGGTAACTCAAGGTAACCACTAGCAAGCGTCAACAACTGATATGATACTCATGCGCATTCAGACAGCTGAATGTATACTTTCCACAATGAAGCTCTAGACCACTTAGCCGAGAGGGAGAAAAAGAAAGCAGATGTGATCTGCGACATGTGAAGCGATGCGTCAGAACCTGGATCGGTAAAGTGCCTGGGGCCTCCCTATCATGAATATGAATGCTTGCTCTATGCAATGTATGTGACTGTGGATAATGAAGCAATATAGTACTAGTATATGTTCAGTTGATAAGAACGCTCCGATTCAAATTTCTTCGCTCACTACCCGGGTGTGTTTAGACTTGAAGTCGCGGCATGTAAGCACAGATAAAAGCAAAAAACTAAGTAGACCACCTCCAAGGCAACGCTGCAACAAAACAAAAATGAATACCGACAAAATCTCCGTCTCCAGTTTAGGTTACGTGTACTAGGGTCATGAAATACAATAGGGTTTAATTAGCTTTTAAGCGCAGCCTGTGTAACCTCTTTTATAGTCCCAAATAGGTGCAAGTTCATATTCAACATATAATCTACTACTCGCACAAAAAAACAACTATTGAAAACTTTTCTATGAATCATAGATGGCGAAGCCTTTGTTTTGATTGTGGTTGTAAAAAATTGTGGCTGAAGTTGGACGTAATTCTGAAATAGGCAATAAAACCACCAACAAAGTATCGCAGCTTGTATTTTTGTAAACATTGGAAATCCACTGGAGCAACAGTTTCGCACACAAATAATAGATATATATTAAAAGAAAAAAGCCAAAAAGTGGGCCTCTAGATTTACCACCTTCTTTTCTTAAGAAAAATACTTTTTGCAAACCTTGGAAATTGTTTCTTTTTCTCTTCTTACTCACATTCACCATCGTCACCTTTAGTGTTTCGACTCATCAAACAACCGACATCGACCAGCACCAAACAACATTGAACCTCAAACAACCTACTACAAATATATTCAAAATGGCGAACAGATCGATGGAAGACTTACTAAAGGCCTTTGAGGAGATCCGAGCCGCCGAGACTTGCTCGAACCAGGCCACCAGACGGTCGTAAGTGCCTTGATGGAATTGCCATTGGTTCCATTATCTGGAAACTAATCATCTATTTTTTTTTCTATACACAGAACGCCCTTTGGTCCCTCAAACAATTTTCCCATGCCAGACTTTGCTTCTAGTTCAAGCCGCCGCAACAGCTTTTCCTCTCGTCCCGAAGCTGAAGCTTTTGCAGTGAAGCGCCCCGGCCAAGAGGTAAGTGCCATTTCATCTTGACTTGTCACGGATAATAGCCCTGACGGTACTTTCATTATATAGAGCCCTTGTCCTGCGCCAATGCCCGACACTTCCAACCACCCGGCGACTATTTATTTCTCCGAGTTAGCCCAGCAGCCGGGTGGTGTCTGCTTCTCATTCACTGCTGGAGCCAGTCGTCCTGTCACCATGTACAACGAGAGTGACTGGGTGACTGAGCCCGACTCACTTCCCGACCTAGCCGCTCGCCCCAATGGCTATCTTACTGCTAGCGGTAGCTTCCGTCCCCAGCTGCCCATGCGTCCGAACTGCCTGGTGGCCAAGAGAGACGGCAACAGCAAGCGCCGCGTGGGCAGCACTCACATCCAAATCGGCATTGACGGTATTCCACCCGTGCCGCGGATTGATTATGCCGCTCACGGCGAAGACCACCACGGCGCTGGCCAAAAGCGTCTGTACAGCGAGCGTGATGAGCCGCAGACGCCAACCATTCGTGTGATCAAGCACAACCACACGATCCCCATGTCTAGCCTCACCAGCCCCCAGCGCGCCTTCAGTAACTCACGCGACGAGCTGACGTACCCAAGCCTGGCCCCTGAAGACCTGCATGTAGTCAAGCGCCACTGCTCGCGAATGACGGACAGCAACCGCACCGCCAGCACCAACGTGACCGTGATCCGCCACTTCTCGCCACAGGTGCCGCCCAGCGAAATCACCGACACTGACGCCAGCAACACCGGCACGGTGATTATCCGCGTACCCATCCAGCAGCAGCAGCGCCACGACGGTGAGGCCGACCTCTCGTCGTCGTTCTACTACGGCAGCACGCCCGAGGGCTCCAGCCGTATCCTGCCCTCGTCGCCGCCCGAAGCGCTTTTGCGCGCGCCCATCATGCAGCGCACGCACAAGCCTAGCCCGATTTGCGTGCCGCCGCGGACCACCTTTATGCCGGCCGATATCATGGCTACGCGGTCGCCGCTGGAGGCTATTGTGCCGGGGCCCGTGGACTTTGCGTCGACGCATATGGGCGGCGAGGACGTTTCGCGCGATAACTCGGGCCGCGACAACATTCGTCGTGGTCATAACAGGACGGGCTCGCTGCTCAAGCGCATGGGCACGGTGGGCAAGAGCGTGCGTGTTTCGGAGTGGCTGGCGAGTGTGCGCAGCCGGTCGGGCCGCATGATGACTAGTGCAAGCTCGGCGCTGCACGATGGTAGGTTTATTACACCTCACAAATGCATGGTGTGTAGCACACGTTTACTGACTGGTGTTCTATATATATAGTCCAGCTGCCGCTGCACTTGCCGACGCGCAGCCTGACCAACGCCAAGAACTCGCAGATCACGCTCAACAGCCGCAACCAGCTGTTTGGCTCGCAGATAATGACGGACATCGGTCTGGCCTCGCAGCCTTCGACGACGGCTCTGGAGAACCCGTTCCTCTACACCAAGTCGCGCTGCAAGGTTGCGATCCTGTACCGGATTGTGCTGGGCCTGATCTTGGTCCCAGGTCTTGGATTCGTCGTGGGCGTGTGCGCTGTCAAGGGCCATCTAGACAAGATGGTGGCCTTCATCTCCAAGGGCAATATCAAGTCCTTTACACAGCGCCAGCGGACGGTCATGGTCCGTTTCATGTCGTGGGCCATTGTGTTCACCATTGCTGCATCGGCGCTGGCCATCCTCGCTGTGCTGTTCCTGAAGGCACAGCTTGAACACGACGAGGAATATTAATATCTTTCTCCTGGATATCTTGACGAGGGCTCTATGATTAGTATCTACTATCCACTGACATGAAGACAGAGCCCTCATGGTACAAGTATATTATATCGTGCAACGCCACTGAATACAACTTGGTGTCTTACAATTTCCCTCTCCGAAAGAATAATTCTTAAGCAGACTTTCTTTCTTGACGAACAAGTAATTCGGTCTTGTGGTCTAGTGGTATGATTCTCGCTTAGGGCTCACCCTAAAGCATAGCTTGCGAGAGGTCCCGTGTTCGATCCACGGCAAGACCCCATTATATTTTTCTTGATTCTTGAGACTCTTCTCCATCACGTTTTTTTTTTGGTCTTGGGACAAGCGTCACGCGCACCCGCCTGTCCCCCACAACCACTGTCTAAAAGTCTTCTTTTTTCTTGGCAGGCTTTTTTTTTTTAATACGCTGAAGCAAGATGCTAATATTTACGTTGGCCTTTGATCATTATAGTACAGAAAATGCTGCTAGAGCTTCGCTCCGCCATGGCTCAGATAATTCATCCTCCCCGGTTCCTCGTCTTTGGTATTACAGTCATATCCTTTACTCCGACTCCGACAGAAACTTCTCGCAGTCAAGAGCAGCCTGGCAGCCCGAGCCAGCACTGGTGATGGCCTGTCTGTAGCGCTTGTCCTGAACGTCACCGGCCGCAAAGACACCCTCAATCGAAGTCAGAGGGGTGCCAGGAGTAGTGACGATGTAGCCGTCCTCGTCGAGCTTCAGCTGGCCCTTGACCAGGCTGGTGGCGGGGTCGTGGCCAATGGCGTAAAACAGGCCGTTGGCGTCGACGGTCTCAGTGGCACCCGTCTTGGTGTCCTTGATGACCAGCTTGGACATCAGACCGTTCTCGCCCTTGATCTCGGAGCCAGCCGAGTTGAAGCGCACCGTGACTTTTTCGTGCTCCAGCAGGCGCTTGGCCATGGTCTTGCTAGCGCGCAGGTGGTCCTTGCGCACCAGCACCGTGACGTGGCTGCCGTACTTGGTCAGGAAGAGGGCCTCCTCGGCGGCAGAGTCACCACCACCGATAACGACCAGCGGCTTGTTGCGGAAGATGGGCACGGCACCGTCGCACACAGCGCAGGCTGACACACCACTCTGCCAGTACTCCTCCTCGCCGGGCAGGTTCAGACGGCGGGCCGAGGCGCCGGTGGCAATGATGACGGAGTCGGCGGTCGAGGTCTCGTCAGGGTTGAATTCGGTGCTGTACTTGAAGGGGCGCGAAGACAGGTCGAGCTTGGCGACGGTGTCGGTGATAATTTCAGTGCCAAACTTCTCGGACTGCTTGCGCAGGTTGTCCTGTCAAACAGTTAGACTTGGCGCTGTAGTGTCAGAGCAGAAAAAGCATGGGAAACGTACCATCAGCTCCTGGCCCATGATGCCATCAGGGAAACCGGGGAAGTTCTCAACCTCGGTAGTAGTGGTCAGCTGACCGCCGGCAGCAATGCCGTTGGCCATGAAGCCTTCGTACAGGACGGCTACGGTAGAGACACAGGTCAGCACATATTACAATACATCTAGAGCCATAAGTAGGGGTTGTACAAGTACTTACGCTTCAGCTCGGCACGGGCCAGGTAAACGGCGGCCGTGTGGGCAGCGGGGCCCGAACCAATGACTACATAGGAACAAACAAGTCAGCAACGGAGCAAAGGAGCCATAGTGGACCGAGCGTCTGTAAAAAAAAACATACTAACAACCTTGCTGTGCATGTTGCGGCGCGTAGCTTGAGTAGCAGACGAAGAAGTCAAAGACAAAGAGGAAGAGGAGTAAAATGCCGAGGGCTTCTGAGTCACGGCAAAAGTAGCAGCAATAGAAAGACCAGTCGCGGTGCGAAAGGTCCGTTTAATAGCAGAGGAAAACAGTTTGAAAGATTTTGAAGGGGGGAATTAAGAGGTTGTGATTTGGGGGGGTGGGGGAGGATTGTCAAGTGACGAAAGAAAGAAAAAAGAGAAGTAAGTCAGGAAGAAAAGAGAAAAAAAGATTAATAAGAAAAGAAAATAGAAAAGAAGGTTAAATTCGGAAAGCCCCTGGCCGTTGGACTTTACAAAACCCGCAAAAGCCTACTCCGTAGTAAGAAAACGATCCAGAAAATTCCACAACCCGCTGACGTGCTTAAAGACTAAAACAAAGCAACCAAAAAGAGCCTAGCGGAAGAGCCGCTGAGCTCCGATAAGCCCCAGATAGAGGGGCAAATAGAGGGCAAATAAGCAGGGCTTTTGACCAGGGTCGGCCGGGTG
Organism: Thielaviopsis musarum; assembly: GCA_001513885.1. NCBI lineage: Eukaryota > Fungi > Ascomycota > Sordariomycetes > Microascales > Ceratocystidaceae > Thielaviopsis > Thielaviopsis musarum. The sequence continues at coordinate 117,794 of LKBB01000016.1, forward strand.
TCGGCTAGGGTTTATGGAGGCATAACTTGAAGAGGAAAAAAAAAAAAAAAAAAAAAAAAAAA